>JAAVTS010000472.1:78366-95225 GCA_022845575.1 Baylisascaris ailuri | reverse complement strand
AAAAAAAAAAAAAAAAACAAAGATTGAACAAAAAAAATTAAATTAATGAATAAATAAACAAATAAATAAATAATTAACTAATTAATTAATTAATTAAACGGAAGAAGTAAAAGTTGAAAATTAATGATGAAATGTGGACATAGAAATCAACGGAATGAGGATCACGAATTGAATAAGGAAACCTCGCTGTAATGTTCATCGCTACATTTAAAAAAAAATCCAATTCAACAGTACAATTTCAAAAATCAGAATTCTACCCAGCATATATAATGTGCGCAGACACGACGATCAACACTACAGAGTGTTTATTTCACGGAAAATTCACACTCGTATTATTCATTGCTGCACCTATTTGTGTTTAGACATAAAGATAGGGAACAGCTGACCAAAATGCCACAGACGGGTCGCTCCACCTCGCAAATCTATGGTTTCGATATGTGGAGAATGAATGAAAAAAAATCAAAGGTCACCCGTTCAAAAAGCAAAAATTTCCAAAGATGAACTGTTTAAATAACAAACAATAAAAGGTTTGATAATGTAATTCAGAAAACGGTCATATAAACCGAATTATTTGACTAATAAGAAAATGAGCCCTTACCTCAACAACAGTCCTCAATGAATGCTCTTTATGGAATAGTGGGAAAGAGAGATCAAAATTTGGACGAAAAATCTGTAAAAGATAGAAATTAATTCGCTCAATTTTCAGTTAGAATAAACATAATTTTTATTAGCATTGACGAAACAATATACAGCATTGGAAGCATGCCAAAATTACTCAAGCATATCGACAGGAATATGTAGCATACCTTATAACCTATAAAAATATTTCCCAGGTGGGAATGGTACCTTCTTTACCGCCTCATTCACTCAAGTATTAACACTTCATAATGCATTAGCACTTAAATATGACATTTCATGACCTACAACTATACAATGTACAACTTCGGTACGATCCTTATCCAAGTGAAGAGGGAATAAACGGGTAAGCATGCTAAAGAAGCTGATGCAATATACATTCGATTTGATCAACCATATTTATCCCCCATCAATAAATAAAAAACGAGAAAGAATGCGATGATTTTTGAATGAGGCGACCGCTCTCATAAATGTTCTGCCAAAAAAAAAATCGCTTTTCTGTGGTTCGATTAGCTTCGACCAGTGAATTTTGAGTGAATTTTGAGTTAAATTTTGAGTCTCAGTAAAAAATCTCTCAGCAATATATTTATATGCTACATTCAACCAAGTGAACTGACATTCAATCAAAAGAAAACATTTGAACTACATAAATCCCATCAAAAAATTAAAGAAAAAAAAATAAAACTAAAAACCTGAGCATTAGCACTAGCCCTTGCGACCATAGCATATCCCACATTGAATCCAAGATCATGATCCGAATAATCCGGGTATGTTCCATGATATAAATTGAAGATAATATGATTACGACCACCATTCCATAGATCACTATGCAATGCCTCGATTTGTTCATCGACATGTTTCACATAATTCTCGCTGAAATAAATTATAAAATAAATTATAAAATTAATACAAAAACACTTATGATCGTAAATATAAAAAAAATGATCGACGCTATTTTAGCTTTTTTTCTTAATTTCTATTTATTTTATGTGATAAACTGGTGTGAAGTTTTATCATTTATCTTAATCATGGATCAATAATCATTAAAACTTTGACTAGTTTTGTTTAGTTTGCATAGTTTCCATACTATCAAATAAAACGCCGAATATAAGGTGACCATAATATGAGATTAAGACAGATAGAAATGAACGGTGCTTGAATTTTAATAAAAAGGCTACGAACAGCTAGAACTTTAAGATTTGTCTAATTTAATTATTTATGGAAAGAAAAGATGAAATGAATTAAATTCACTTAATGTAAAGTTAATTTTCAAGTTTTTGCATATTATAGCTCATATGAACTTCAAAAGGATGAGAATATAGATAATTATATATTCATAAAATAAATCAATTTCTTATTAAGCAATTATATAAACCTAACTTTATCATTTAATTTTATATGAAATTGCAGATGATCGGTAGACTCAGATGACGATCCGATCATATTATTCAACTGTTTAAATTGCCTATATTGAGTGCAACAAACATATATGTGCCTATTGTTGCCAATAAAATGAATTATTATTGTTATTATTATTATTGATATTAGCAGTGAATAGAATCTCCCAATGATACAGCATTTTATTAAAAATTAAGAGGATTTTTTTAAATGCAAAATGTTGCTAAAAATTGATGGAAAAAATTGGAAAACCTTTTTCTATCACGGTCAATCGTATCGATGCTCAACACAAATAGACATGCCTTGCTTGGATCATCTGTATAGTAGACACTTTCACGAAGCACCTAAATTTGCATAAATAGTGTGATCGGTATAGCATGACAACTGAAGGCTAATTGATGATCATCTATTCACTTAGCAATAATCATACTGTTCGTTTGGGAGCCTATTAAATTTGGAGATGTAAAAGATGAAGGGATAAGAGGGTTTGAGGGATGGGATGGGATAACGCAAATTAAGATTTTTGGGTACACGGGATAATTACAGAAAATGAGCAGAGTTCGAAGTGGGAATTAAAATGAGTTGAGTAATAATGAAATGCAGAATTTTACAGTTCGAAATTTCGTTCAAGATTCTGCTCCACTTGCAGAGGAGAAGAGATGATTTCTAGATGCGAGACCTCAAAAACTTTTAAATGGTTCGTCAAACTTTCATTTTTTTTTTACCTAAAATCTATTCCCCTTTCATTAAATTCTGCCAGTAATGCTCACTCCTCTTTTTAGAGCTGAACAAAGTGGTTCCAACATGTGTAAAAGATAAGATCTAGAACGTATTAAGAACTCATATGAAGATACAAAGAGAAAAGAGAATTAAGATGTGAAGAGGGCGTTGGTCGACGACGTGAAAGTGTTTTGGGAGAGGGTAGGGGGGATAAGATATGACCTGTTACAATGCGAAAGACTCCATCTTCATCCGACCTCCCCATCAAGCTGTAATGGAATGCCTATGAAGAGATATTTTGTATGTGACGCTGACTAAAGTATATTAACGCAAATTTGGGACTGCCTTTCAAATGGCAGCATAATAACTTCCGATACCGTTTAAAGTCGATTCTTGAAGAAATTTCTTATCTATGAGAAAGTTTAATATTTTTATATAATTCTTATCGAAAAGAAAACCTTGAAAATCCATCGAAATAAATATAAATATGGAGATGAAATATTATAAAGCTATCAAGAGGATCACTAATTTTGAGGAAGAAAAAAATCTGTAAAATTTTACCTTTAATATATTCGCATAAACTGTTGAAAGTGCAGACTCATTGTTATCAGGATAAACATAAACTCGAAAATGATTCTGCGAAAGGCACATCGACATATTGAAGCAACTTGCCATCGAGCATTTCGATATGCTGCAATTAGTAAAGTTGTGGGGAAGTGCACTAAGTCAATATATAATACTGAATTTTATCTTTTAGAAAGTAGTACATGTCCCGTCCCGCAAGCCATATCCCACCACCTCTTCTCGGTACGGGACAGTTAAGGGGTTCGGGGTGGGGGGAAAGGACTACACCAGCGAAGCGTTATGCTTTGTCAAATCCTACCATACTGGAAAGGTTCCCAGTAGGTTACAGGGTGACGCTGCGTGTCTGATCTGACCATCCCCGCTAAGTGTGGAAAGGCGAACCGCAGCTACAGGGACTCGGGGGTTAGCAACCCGAACGTTACCGCCTGCAAACCTCAATCGCTAAAAAGTCGTGTATGGAACTTGACAGATCGGTCCCGACCCTTGTCAGGTGAGTTACATAACGTTTTATTAAAGCATCAGTAAATTCGAGCTTCATTCCACACATATCTCTTTAAATCTTTTGAAATGGAACAGCAAGTAAAGAACTTACGGAACGTTGGCGTGATTGTGAGAAGCTGCCGTAGCCATTGAGTGTAAATGATTGAACGTAATATATGATGGAGCATCGTTGCATAAATTCATCGATGATAACGAGATGCGATGCAATAAAAATATAAACAAAATAACAAATAGAAAAGCTGCTAGAATCGAATAACGAATTATAGCCTTCATTGGCTGCGGTTAGTTCAATATTATGAGAGTACAGTTATGGTTATCGATGTTAATCCATGATCATCGCGGTTCCCATTTATCGCATCCAAGATTGTTTATTTATTCGATTAACGCGATCAGCATAAACATTATGTCTTAATAAAAGAAATTTTTTAATACATAATAATCCATTTCGTAGTTTCAACGGTTATAGAGTAAATATGCAAATTTAGCTAATTATGCAAGTATTCGGCGGAAATGACGGGCAATAAGTAAATAGCACAAATAAGGAATGTAAAAATAACGACTAGCAAGAGATGATACCGCAAATCAATCCGTAATATAATTTTCATACCTAATAATAAGTGGTACTCAATTCGATTAGAAATTAGTGATAAATTTTTACTAAAATCAATAAAACACATCGATAAATCACCTAAAAGACTATTTTGCAAGAAATTTTCCTGTAGATTAATTTAAAATATTATAGGGAAATATTAAAGAAGAGGGAAGGGTGTATCGAAAGGTGTGATTGGAAAGAAAGGTATTAACATTCAATGGCTATAAAATTTCTCATCTCAAAGGTATTTTTTTTTTTAGCTAAACAATTAAGAACACATTTGCGATAGTATTTCTGTAATAGATATATGGTTGATTTATCAATAATAACCCTTTGTAAATTTTCCCATATTTTTGAATACATTAAAAGTTTTATTGTTATCATTCCTAATCTTAATAGTTACCTGTTCTCTTACCTGTTTCTAACACTAATAAACACATATGAAAAACATTGTTTTTTATTCGAAAATAAACCTCGTTGAGATCATTTAAATTTGTGCGTATATTGCAACGGAAATAAATCAATAAGTATCTTCCATTGCGAACATTTTCGATAATGTTATTGCAGTATTCTAAACGATTACGCTTACTATCTGTAGTGGAAGTTCCTCGAACTAAGTGTCCAGCATTTTTGGCAGCTGGATGTAGATAGGTTCATTAGGTTTCTAGTATGTGATTATGCCAGTGCCCTGAAGCTAGGCTCCTTCATCCACTGGGAAGTGTATTGTGAAGTTTTGATTGCCTTCCAAGATTTCAGTGATGCTAATTAAATAGGTACCTCGTTTGTTAGAGTGACAGGCGGAAATAAACTAAGATGTGGGCATGGTAAGAGCTCATAATTAGTTGTGGACTCTTTGAAAACATGACGTAGTTCAAGAAATTGTATTGAGGTGTAGCTGAATGAATTACTGCAACGAATGTAAATTTTTGTGTAAATGTTAGAAAATTCAAGTAACATAAAATTAATGCTAAATCGGTATAGCATTAGATTGGTCTTGTTGTTTTATTTGTTGGGGAAAGTTTTTCATCAAGAAAAAGAGATGCCAATAGGATTAAGTAATTTGTTGAGCTACTCATTTAAGCAAAACTTAGTAAGTGGTACGTTTCCCAGAGCTTGGGAAAAGGCAGTTGGGAGGACCTTCCGAGAAACTTCTTTTCGTTAATTTTTCCCATAAAGGTAAAGCATAAACTTGATGTCATTCGTTTGTAGAATGTTTGATATTATCGTCAAGAATGCAATGCTCGTATATTTAACACTGATTGTCAGTCTAGATGTCAAGTAATTTGGGTTCTTACTTGGCAGGTTAATTATTTCGCAACTTCCCGTCGGTTATTTCTGATTGGTTTGAGGGATTAAATGAGATATCGGTTTGGTGTAATTTAAACATGTGATCCAACCTCGTGTCTGCTTTACTCAGGGAAGGTATAACATGATTCGCTTCATATATATAATTATAAAACAGGTGTTAACTTACTTTTTTCCGTGTGTAATTTACATTTAATAACGCTTACATAATAGCTGTAATAAACATTAACCTATTTTTATAAGGTGATTGGGTGTGAGTGATTCGATGCGCCATATAGTTGATGTTGCATCTGGAAACTGTTGACAACAAACCGGGAATATTTCGGAGAGTCTTTCTGAAGGAGGGAAATGGAGAGACTATGCATTCCAACAACCTCTTCGGCATCCAGGATCATTCATCGTATAACATCGCTTATGGGTTTTCATACGTCGACTCCTCGAAAATGGCAAAGTGAGTTAATTACTTCTTTATTAGTGTAAAGGTTCTGATTTCTGAAATTATGTGAGGTCCAGTTAGACGATGGCGCAAATGCATTTAGGGAAGAGAGTGTGTGTGGGGGGGGGGGGGAAGTGGAGGGGAGGGAATGGGAGAAGGGAAAAAGGGTGAAGGAATTACCCTTTAATTCATCTGAAGTAATTTACTATGATAAATAATGATTTTCGTTGTTACACGGCAAAACATTTCTCGTCGACTTATAAATTTTCATTGTGTTTTCCCTTATAGTTGTAAGCATGACGATCGTTTAGCTATGCTGATAATATTTTGCAATTAGAGAGAATAACTAAAATAATATTATTCACGATTATTCAGTTAATTTTTTTAGAGTCGATGTAAATGCGAGAAAAATAAAAAAATACCACTCTTATGGTATTTGTTTACTCGGTTTATTTATATCATTAGGTTTTGCTTATATGCAAATAATGCATGCTGCCATTTGGTCACAGTGAAATTGTACAAAGGCGAACCCTTCCACCTCCCCCCCCCCCCCCCCCTCCATCCCTACCTAATTTCTTCGTTCAAAATTTTATTCGAGCTAAATGCAAAATTCATCGTATGGAATTTAACCGTCGCCTCGTATCGTTTTAACCAGTATATTATTACCTAAGACCTTTATTTATTTAATAATGCATCAATTATATTAATAATAGCAATTAGCTGACAGGACAGTAAAATATCCTCATTGTGTGAATTTCTCCACCGCGCATTTGTTTGCTATATAAATTACAGACTTCGAAAACGAACGTCACTTTGAACCAGGAGAGGATGTGTTGAAACGTGTATGGCATGGACTCACCTATGATTTTAGGCGGTGGAAAAGAAGATATATGGAGGTAAAACTTAACTATCACTACCTTTTTTTACAAAAACTTAACAAAACATGTGTATATTAAAATAAAGAAAGTTTACATTTCCTTCGTTTATTGTTAAATCTGTTCTAGGTATATGAGATTACACTATTCTATGAGATGGCCTACCAGCTGCTACTTATCATTATTCCAGTTAATATGTATTTTTATGTCCATCCGATGTTGTATATCATCAATATTCGCCCTTTTCTCTTCATTTAGAAACGAAGAGATAAGGTTGGATTCGGCAACTCGATATTGAAGCTGCTCTATGCAGTAATTATGGAAATTGCCCACAGCTGACAGCTTAAAAGTAGATGAAGGGGAGCAGGTGGATCTGTTGATGTGTATCTTATTTGAACAGGTTATAGGTGATAGTATATGATATCTCATGCGTTAACACGCCAAAGTTTCAGGCACGATACGATGCATTTAAAAGACGCAACCCAATAGCGCATATGAAGCATTCTGTACTCGATAATGAGGTGTTCCCTTTCAGAACTGAGGTTATATTTATTGTTCCTTTTTGCATTCTCTTCTTTATGGTACTTTCGTTGTTTTTCTTCTTGTTACTATTTATTCGTTTGAGTTAATTGAAGAGAAGGGGAAGTTTCAATCGCAGATTTTCGTTCTTTGACAACCCTACTTGGACGAGGTAGTCGGATTAAGCGGGTTGAGGTGGTCGGAGTTAGGTGGGTGGAAGTAGTCGTTCTTAGCTCGGTGGAGCTAGTCGGACTTAGATGGGTTGAGGTAGCTCAACTTTTGTGATCATCTAACTCTCTTCACTATGGGTTTATTTTTATGTCTATTTTTATTTTATTTTTTAAGCGTGGTCATCAGCTTGTCTTCTAGCTCATTTTATGGTCATCTTTGTCACAATTTATATGATGCAAATATTTATGCTATCAGCTTTGCCTATTTTTGATTCATTTTTATGAGTTTAAAATGTTTTTTGGTAATTTCAATATTAATGTTTGAGCATCATTTTAGGTTTTAATTATTGGTGGTGGATTAACGGGTTCCTCGACTGCCTATTGGATAAAACAACGTTTTCGAGATGAAGATTTTAAGGTGACCGTTGTGGAGAACAATGATAAGGTGATTACTTTTATTATTAATGCCCATCGCAGAGAATGCTTGAATTATTCCATGTAAAAATAATCTCTCGAAAAATCGGTGTTTGTTTCGCGAGGTGATTTCATTGAAATCTTTCACAAATAGTCGATTTTCCATCTTCGTATTAGTATAGTGCATCGTCTACTCCCTCTCGGGAGAGAGGTTTCCGTGTATCTCTCTTGCATGTGCTAAGTTCTGTGGGATTTTTCGGCCATATTTTCCACAGGGCCTACATTCTTGCGTTCTTTGCTGAGTTCCTTCTATGTGAGGGATCACTGAAGAGTGTGAATTGCGTTGTTGGTACACGAAATTCATAGTTCTTTGTTTGTTGAAAGTTGAAGTCACTTCTTTATTGTGATAGGCATTTATAGGAAGCTTATTCACATTTTATCTCTGCACTTATAGCTGATTGATTCGACATCTATAGGCATGCTCCTTTCCCTTTCGTCCTCTCCATTCTCCTTCGCCGATGTTTTTATTGGTGTACAGAAGAAGTTCAGAAGATCGAGTGTGATGGTATATTATCGTGTTATGTCAGGTCTTCACTCATCGTAGAACGAGTGTCACCCCACCCGCGCATTTGTACCGGAACACATTTCCATTCTATTCCCCTAATCTTGTTATCCATTTGATTTATGGTGTTTACTTTATTTTTTCTTCTTTTCAGTTTGCTCAAAGTTCAACAATGCTTTCATGTGGTGGTATAACGCAGCAATTCTGTGTCCCTGAACATATTGAGATGTCGATGTTTACCACTGAATTTCTACGACATGCTGGAGAGCATCTAAGAATATTAGGTTAATGAATGCTTTGCAATACTTCAAATATCTGTTTTATCGTTGGGGTTTCAGGATCGATGACGTCATTAATTGTATAGATTGATGACGTCATCGACTATCAGAACAAAGAGCCTACATTCTCCGCCAATAATTTTTTAAATTGAATTTGAAGTGGGAAATAAATTTCGAAGGATATATCTTTACCTCTTTAATATGGATCATTGTGTTTGTTGTTTTACCATGAGAATAGCAATGAAAGTTGTAACATATATTACCAAAATATTACAGTATTATTTAATCACTGTTTCTACTATCATGCAACTCTCTCGATGTTTAAAACGTAAACGTGATTATCGACCAGTGAAGGTGATGTATGGTTCTTGTTTATACTCCCTATTTTGGTTAAGTTCCATACCGGAAATGATTGGAGACAGTTTGAACACCTTTTGCAGTGTAAATTATCATTTTGAATGTAAGCATTTCTATATAGAGTAGAAAAGAAGGTTCAATCAACGCTTTTTTCTTAATTGTGCACCTTTTTCGAAATTTGCTATTGACACAACTCTCATATCTCTCTCCCTCTCCATGTATTTTGCGCGTAAATGGCACAAGTTTTAGTTTTATAATTGAAATAACTATTTTATTTTTAATTCAATGACATTACAGTTGAGTCGTCAATGAGTGTATATGTTTGTTTTAGACAACGATCCACCAGATATACACTTTCTTCCGATGGGATATATGCACTTGGCATGTACATCGGAAGATGCGGATCGCCTTCGCGAGAATTGGAAATTGCAAATGTATTTCTTAAATCTTCATTTCTATCGCTTTGGGAGGTCAATGATGAAATCTTTAAACGAGTTGCACGGGAAATTTTTCTTTTCGAATGTTTATTTGCGTAGCATTGTTGGGAAGAGACGAGGGGAGGGGGGGAGGGGGTGGGAATGCAGAGAGGAATTAGCCTCTAATCTGTTGGTCACTAAGTTTGTTAGGTTAACTATCCGGCATATTTATCCTTCGAGAAGTGATCGCAGATATCCACTCTCACTAACAGAGATCCACTCTTCTGAAAAATGCCTTTTATTCAAATAGTGCATTACTTTGTAATTTACAAGTTTTCTTAGTGGATTTTCTTTTGCAGAGGAAAGGGTGCTCGTGTGGCAGTATTTACTCATGATGAGCTTGTCGCGAAATTTCCGTTCATTAATTTCGACGATGTTCTCCTTGGAACATATGGTGCGTTTAAATCAAAAGGATTTAATTTATACATCTTTATGATAGAACTAGATGATGTGGCTGGTGGATTATTGGATATATTTGTCCTACCTTTCTAGGATGTCATTTCTTTTTGTTTTCAAAGATATGTTATAATCAAACCTTGCATAATAATGTGCCATCCTTAATGATGTCAGTCTATATATGATCACTATCCTGCTTTTGTATTCATCAACGAGAGACGCTTTGTTGTGCCTGCAAGGGAGGAGGTGGAGAGTCTGCTTTATCATAGACGACGAAGCTCATAACATCGACAGTAGTATATAGTTTTTTGTTTCATTCTCTTCCTTTGAAACCGTTTTTTTTCTTCTAAATTCTGGCCGTGATCCACTTGTGGCGTGAAACTGTTGCCAGGAGGAACGTGGAGATAGGGAGGGGGCAGAGAATTCCCCTCTTTCAAAGCCACAAAATCACTATAGAGCCTCATTCAGCATACATGCAGCATGAAAAGTGTGCAAACTTTGATACGTCACAGGCTTTTTTAAATTTGTTTATAAGGCAGTTTTTTCTTTCATATTACTGTCGTTTCTGAAGGCGCTCTTGCCTTAATTTTTTATTCCCCTTCCTGGAACCGAAATCTCATCTGTGGTACTTCTTGGGAACTGTATTTGGAGTGAAATGTGCAATCAGTTACGGCAGCGGCGTTATTTACACTCAGGTTGTCAATTAGGAAGTGGCTGCATTCTACCTGAAACACTTTCAAGACACCTGGTTATCTAGTGTCAAGTGGATTATTCGAACATATCAGAAAATGTTGTATTTGTAGGATTAGAGAACGAAGGTTGCATCGACGCTTGGCAACTCTTGTCGGCAATTCGTGAAAAGAATATCACTCTTGGTGTGCAATATGTGAAAGGCGAAGTAGAAGGTTGGTGCAACATATTATTATTATTGTTTATTTATTTATTTATTTATTTATTTATTTATTTTTTATTAAAAGCTTCGGAAGAAAGAATTTCAAAAAAAAAAAACTAAGATTGTGGGAGCTTATCAGTTGTCAGAAATTAAGAGAACATGGAGGCTACCCTTTCGATTTGTGGTTTTAGCTTCCTCACACCGCTCGGATTAGTGATTTTTAGGATATGTGGTACAACTTGTTCAACAAATTTTTTAATAGTGATGAAAATTTGTAATATATCTTATTATGATAATAGCTGTCATAAGAGTGGAATATGCAGGGATTGAAAGACTTGGATGTGGACTCGGCCGGTGGACAAAGGGAAAGGGGGAGGGAGGTGGTGGCGTCATGCACCTGTTTTCATCAGGCGGATGAGATATTGTCGTTCTAGTTCATGCTGCTCTCTGCAACCCTTGCGTATATCGTAGTCTTCATGATGACGACGTCTTATAGCTTGAAAAGCATTCACGGTTATCGTATTTAAATTTCTTTTCGTTTAAATGATGAATATAAAATTTATTTGCAAATATTGTTTGAGGTTTCCTTTTTGAACATCCTCATGGAATGCGAGAATTACATGGATACGAAGAGGATGAAATTGCCGATGAAATGAAACAAGCTTATCGAAGGATTCGTGGTGTTTTTGTTCGTTGCAAATTCCATTACTATTCGACCGTTTTGATAAACTCTTTTTTTTTTAAATATTATATCTGCGATTGTCTGTTTGAAATCTGTTAAATCTCTTATAAGATACTTCCAAAGGTATTTAAAAAACCATTGCCTGTGCTTTTATTCATCTTTATAAATTTGCATCTGCTAAGCACATTGTAAGATGCGCATATATCTGTGGTAGTCGTAAAATTGCGACTGGAACAAGGGTAATTATGTTTCAGTAGTTTAATTTCAACCCATATAGTACTACCATGGTTATCCATCATTATATGAAGGGTTATATACACTTGAATTCACATGCATTTTATGATTCGGTGGGTGGCATTTAAACAGGCCGGATTGGAATTTCGCAGCCGGTTTAGGACAACGAATGATGCTTTTGTACTTGGTCAGTCGCTTTCGATTGCTAGAACCAACATTCAACTAGATCCATCGAGTTTATTTTGGATGCATTTTGCACTAATCGGCCATATTTCATAGTCGATTGGGCTGAAAGTTTAAAGTATGAATGCATTACTGCGAGCATTTTATTGTTTAGCAACGATTGATGGAGTGGATTTTCTCTCGTAAGCATGAGTAGAAAAACGCCGCATCGTGCCAATTCTTTTGGCCTGCTTTCCGATTTGTTAACACTTGCAGATAACTTGCTTGCGATAACCGATGAAGGAAAAGGAATTTTTCTAGGTGAGGCCTCAAATGACCGACGCTTCAGCGCGACCGATTCGAACGCATTTCGTTGTGAATGCAGCTGGGCCATGGGCAGGGAAAATCGCTGAGATGGCTGGCATCGGTTGGTGTTTTTAAGTTGAAGGTTATTGTAGCTTTTTTAACGATTTAGTTCCTACACCCACAATGTTTCCGCTTGTTTGGAATTGTCAAACGTTGTACTGATTCTCCGCAGTATGGAATTCTTAGCCACTCAAGAAATTTTAGTTGGACCTTTTTTTTACGGTCTGTGTGCCGCTTCTTTCATATTTCTTGCAAACATGGCAATTACCAGTTTCGACAGAGAGCTGGGCAAAATTGAATTAGCAAGTATTTCTAGTGATACGAATATGCTCGATATATGAAACTTAATTTTTGCAGCATCATCTTTTTGAGGTAAAGGAAAAGGTCTCCTGGCAGTGAAATTGCCAATCGAGCCACGCAAACGAATGGTGTTTGTTGTCCACGCACCTGAGGTACCTCCAATCGATATGCCGGCTTTGGTTGATCCAACTGGTGTTTATTGTTTGCAGGAGGAAGCAGGCAATACCTTCATTTGTGGCAAGTTACCAACTAAGGTTTGTTCTTTCTACTATCTTTTGCAGCATCGAAATTTATGAATCTCTATTCTACTCTTGTTTCAAGCGTGAAATAAAGAAGCGCGATGAAGATACCATCGACGTTCGCTGATTTCGGTTGATCCAATGTTCTGTCAGATTTCTTCATTAAATACTAACATCCTATGGAAACGATTGAAATCTTTTTGTTATCTCAGTTTGCTTGAATCGTTGCATTTGATAGTTTTGTGCTTTCATCATATTCGCTTCAATTTGACTTTATCTAATGCAGTCAGTAGGAAGATGAGTAGTTGCACCAGGTGAAGAATGTGAATTTAGCCTAGATTCAAATGTTAAAAATTTGTTGCGATGATGAGTAACTATGAGCGACAGAGGCGAAGCCATGTTATTGTATCGGCAGCCGTATAAAAACCTTTACACAATGATTATGGATTTATTGTTGGGTTGTTTTGAATGGTTATTGCGGCTCTGTGTAGAAAAGAAAAACGAAATAAATCTACTATGAAGTATGAGGACTGCAGTGACCAACAGCTAAGTAGGCGATCTATCATATATGGGCAATTTGCATGTTGTGAAAAGAAACGGGCAGATCGACGAATCTGGGTAGCTAGGTATATGGGTAAATTGCCCCAAGGAGCTGCTTTCATCGAATTTGAGCATATTTCAGTGATTTCACTATATTCAGATTGGTTTTTTAAGATAAAGTGGGTATTGTTGTTGTAAGCTTTAAATGAGCCTTTATAGGAAGAGGACGAGAAAATCGACCATAGTAATCTTGAAGTAGACTACGACTTCTTCTACGATAGAATATGGCCGATATTAGCGAAACGAGTTCCCACCTTCAAGAACATCAAGGTTTGCTCTACTTACTTGGAAAATTTGCATTTTTTATATCTCATTTACTACTTCACATCTAAATAACTCAAAAATGCGAACCTTAAGTTGGATCGTCTATAACGTAATATGCGCGTATGAATTACTTCATCCGCATTAATATGCTTGGCATCTTAAAGAAGTTCATAATTTTGTATTGGAAATCAGTGGAAAATTATCTACCCGAGAACTTCTACCCAAGTTGTCCATTTTACCCAAAAAGGATGTATAGACCACATATTTTCTTATTGCGTAGACAAGTTGTTGCTGCAAGCGCGCTTAAACATTATCAGTTTGTCCCATTGTGGCTACAGGAGTCAAACGTTCTCTTCTGGGTTGTTGAAAGATCCCTTGGGGAATTGTGATCTGAAACTGGATGTTGCTAGGGAGGGAGGGGAAGTTGATGGGCGAACAGGAGGAAATAGTTGGAATTTTTATCACTAAAGAGGTATATTTTCCAACTATTTGTTATTTTCCGAGATACTATCATTATTTGAAAAATTTGTTGAAGAATAGTATTGCAGATAAAGAATGCATGGGCTGGCTACGAGGATGTGAACACATTTGATAACTCACCGGTGATCGGTGAACATTTGCTCTATAGGAATATGCATATAATGTGTGGATTTGGCAATCGAGGAGTGCAACATTCACTCGCTGCAGGGAGGGGATTTGCTGAGAGAATATTTGATGGTGCATATATATCGATCAATATGCGTAAATTCGATATGAGAAGATTGCTTAAAATGGAAAAACTTGAGGAAACTTATGCTTGAAGGTGTATTGATTTTACTCAGTATTTTCTCAATGACTTATCTGTCGATGTTTTGGTTATCAGTGAATGCTCAAGTTTTATGAAGTAGACATATATAAGATTTTCTTGTTACTTGCATAGATTCGATGACTTTTATTATGTACTGCTTTAGGATTACTGTTATCTCTTTTCATAAATTCCGTCCCGGATTGTTTATTAGCGTTTACGATTTCAAGATACTAGTTAAGCCTGATGACATGCTTTATGGTTAGAGTGATTGCGCTCATCTGTATTATATATTTCTTCTAACGTTCTATTTTTTCAACTCAAAATCGAAGTAAATTTTAGCTAGATGGGATGCTTAGATCATATACGAACTCGAATTATTTAGATTTAGTGTAGAGAAATTTTATGGTTGTTCGCCTCAACGCATCGTTCGCCCAGTCACATCATTGCTTTGTTTCGAACGAATAAACTTAATCAGCGAAAGTAGCGAATCCTTTTACTGATCATGATTTTTGTNTTGTTTTCAAAGATATGTTATAATCAAACCTTGCATAATAATGTGCCATCCTTAATGATGTCAGTCTATATATGATCACTATCCTGCTTTTGTATTCATCAACGAGAGACGCTTTGTTGTGCCTGCAAGGGAGGAGGTGGAGAGTCTGCTTTATCATAGACGACGAAGCTCATAACATCGACAGTAGTATATAGTTTTTTGTTTCATTCTCTTCCTTTGAAACCGTTTTTTTTCTTCTAAATTCTGGCCGTGATCCACTTGTGGCGTGAAACTGTTGCCAGGAGGAACGTGGAGATAGGGAGGGGGCAGAGAATTCCCCTCTTTCAAAGCCACAAAATCACTATAGAGCCTCATTCAGCATACATGCAGCATGAAAAGTGTGCAAACTTTGATACGTCACAGGCTTTTTTAAATTTGTTTATAAGGCAGTTTTTTCTTTCATATTACTGTCGTTTCTGAAGGCGCTCTTGCCTTAATTTTTTATTCCCCTTCCTGGAACCGAAATCTCATCTGTGGTACTTCTTGGGAACTGTATTTGGAGTGAAATGTGCAATCAGTTACGGCAGCGGCGTTATTTACACTCAGGTTGTCAATTAGGAAGTGGCTGCATTCTACCTGAAACACTTTCAAGACACCTGGTTATCTAGTGTCAAGTGGATTATTCGAACATATCAGAAAATGTTGTATTTGTAGGATTAGAGAACGAAGGTTGCATCGACGCTTGGCAACTCTTGTCGGCAATTCGTGAAAAGAATATCACTCTTGGTGTGCAATATGTGAAAGGCGAAGTAGAAGGTTGGTGCAACATATTATTATTATTGTTTATTTATTTATTTATTTATTTATTTATTTATTTTTTATTAAAAGCTTCGGAAGAAAGAATTTCGAAAAAAAAAAACTAAGATTGTGGGAGCTTATCAGTTGTCAGAAATTAAGAGAACATGGAGGCTACCCTTTCGATTTGTGGTTTTAGCTTCCTCACACCGCTCGGATTAGTGATTTTTAGGATATGTGGTACAACTTGTTCAACAAATTTTTTAATAGTGATGAAAATTTGTAATATATCTTATTATGATAATAGCTGTCATAAGAGTGGAATATGCAGGGATTGAAAGACTTGGATGTGGACTCGGCCGGTGGACAAAGGGAAAGGGGGAGGGAGGTGGTGGCGTCATGCACCTGTTTTCATCAGGCGGATGAGATATTGTCGTTCTAGTTCATGCTGCTCTCTGCAACCCTTGCGTATATCGTAGTCTTCATGATGACGACGTCTTATAGCTTGAAAAGCATTCACGGTTATCGTATTTAAATTTCTTTTCGTTTAAATGATGAATATAAAATTTATTTGCAAATATTGTTTGAGGTTTCCTTTTTGAACATCCTCATGGAATGCGAGAATTACATGGATACGAAGAGGATGAAATTGCCGATGAAATGAAACAAGCTTATCGAAGGATTCGTGGTGTTTTTGTTCGTTGCAAATTCCATTACTATTCGACCGTTTTGATAAACTCTTTTTTTTTTAAATATTATATCTGCGATTGTCTGTTTGAAATCTGTTAAATCTCTTATAAGATACTTCCAAAGGTATTTAAAAAA
>JAAVTS010000472.1:21000-67119 GCA_022845575.1 Baylisascaris ailuri | reverse complement strand
ATATATATGTATATAAAGTCGAAGTGGCTAGAGCGCCCGGCTGCAACGATAAGTGTCACGGGTTCAAATCAAGCGTTTGTGAGTGCCAACCTTGGATACGGTTTTTACTTTAAAAATGATAAAGAATTAAAGAAATGATGTAAAAATTGATGTGTTAATTAATCAACGCTCAAAGAAGTTTTGAAGGAAAGCCCACTTGAGGCGTATTCATTTTAAGGGAAAGTAGAACAGCAAAAGATATACTTTTCTACTTCAAATAAGTATGGAAGGAAGCCAGAGGTAACGATACGATGCCCACTCAAATGACCAGCCTATTTTACAAATTACGAATAATTGGTAACATCCGCACATCTTATTTAATCGGACCGTTCGCACAAATTCTTTACAATGGCCAGTGTAAAATGAAAATCTGACCAGTTGCAAAATGAATGCAAATTTTTGACCATCCTTCATATGTTTACAATTTTTCTCCAAGTTGAGAGAGCAGAGTGAAGTAAAACGTAGAACGTCAGCTTAAGGCATAAACTTTGCATATCAAATTCCATAGCCCTAACCCTTGCGGCTTTCAACTTGAAATCATCTAGCGGACGCACATACGCAGATGTGCAGACAAAACATTGATATAAGACGTTTTGCATATGCAAAAGTGCACACAAATCCTAAAAAAAGCGTCAAAGATCCCACTTATTAAGTAAATCATTTAAGTGCTACAAGGTGTCACCAAAACGAGATAATATTTAAAGAAATTTATGAAAGACGTTTACCTGAGGGTTTGCTAGCTGAGGGTTATTCGTTTGCGGATAATAGGACATAAGTGTGAAGCCTTGAGAAAGCAACTATCGATCAGGTACGACAATAGCGCTCACATACGTTCACCGTTCGCATAGAATGACACACATGTGACTAACGCACACAGCACCACCCACTTTTCTTTATTGACGAACAAACACTACACACATATAAAACAAGCTTCCGCTGAACTCGATTTGCCCATGAGTGCAGCAATATGCGACAGACATTTAGGAGTATAATTCTTTCGATTCGTTCCCATGTAAGAGGAGTGATGAAGAAATCGAAGATCAACTGCCTTTGGGCGAGTAGAGAAGTAATGATCATCGGTTAGAGCAAACTCTCTACAAATGCTTTGAGGTAAGGGTCGGTGCCTGTAGAAGGAGAGCGTGATTATGGGACATCAGTGTTCTTCTAGTTTTTCACATGAGGTGTCATCCTTGCGAGGATCGGTTCGGGCAGCGGGGATGCGCAGCCCGACCGCGAACTGTCTAGGGCGTGAGGAGTTCCTGGTGCTCGTTGGCGCAGACGTGGCACCATTCGTGCCAAGATGCTATTGGAGCGACGAGTCCATCTGCCGTCACATTACCCCCTCCGCCTTATTATTGTTGATTTTATAAGGCCTAATACAAAAGCCCCTTAGCCTCTTGCCTTGTTGCCACATACACAGCATCTAGTTGAGCCTCGAAAGAAAAGGAATTTGCGAATCCTTTCGGGACAAATCAAGGGTAGAGGAGCAAAACAGGGCTCAACACCCTTACACCTAAACTGCTTCTTTTAACAACTCATTCGTCGCTCAATAGAATAGATTACAGGGAGACGGCAAAAGTGAGACCGGTGAGGGCGCCCTGCAGCGCAGAGTTTCGCCACTATCCGAAAATTCTACTCTTATTCCCGCTTACCTTCAAAGTTTGCTGTATTCGATATTATTGCTCAGATTATATGTCAGAATCGACCCTCACTGACGCTCCGTGTCCTCAGTGTAGCTGAAATCACTGGCAAACTATTTGTTGCAAAAAGTTCAGTTGTACAGCATTTAAATACTGCAAAAGGGTTGCATATAAAATAGCGACTGGCGTTTATATTCCAAGTATGGCATTACCAAACGATGGAAAATTGAGAGCTTTGAATTACGACTTGAGCAGTGCGAGCAATATCATTTGTTATTATGACTTTCACTCCTCATTTCGATGGCATAGGTTTCAACAAGGAGAAAGAGCCTGACACTATAGAGGCTTCCAGTAATTCCACTAATTAGACCTACCACCTGCATAAATTCAACGAAGCGAATGACGCAGCGTCTAGTAATACGCTTCCATATGAATTCACAGCTGAAAGTCGTGCTCACCTTTATCCGGTAGACTACAAAATTCAACATGGTTTCATATGTGAACGAACGCGTGCACAAATCCACATAAAAGATATTTGTTTTGTTCATCCATGTTTTATTTAAAATCTACATTCCTCTTATTACTCCATCATTTTGTTCACACCCACTACGCATATGTATGCCATAGGTGCTTTTGCAAAAATCGTTAGAAATGCAAGGGAAGTAAACTTCTATTAAAAAATACACAGAAACAAAACAGAGGCAACAAAAAAAACGAAAACAGAGTTGCCTTTGAATTATGTCTCATATATAACGATTATATTCATTCATTCGTTCACCGTTTCATAAAAACATAAATATATGTATGGAACATCAAACTATCGTAGATAGGGCAATAAGCGAAAAGGAAAAACGTGTGGATATATGACAGATAGGTAGATATGGCAACTTTTTGGATACCAGAAAGAGAATTTATGTATAGTGTCGACACCTGAAAAAAGTGTTTGATTTGTCGGTAAAATCAGCACCATGCAATGTTTTCTAGACGCACTGTTATGTGGACCATTAAATTTGCCTATACTCGACGTTTCTGTTAGCATTTGAGTCCCACGAATGAGTTCATGCCATTTGATGAATGACTTCATCAAAGGTAAAAGCCTCTAGCCATGCAAACGCATAATTAATGTTGATTTCTTTTGTGGAAATTAAAGCAAAATGAATATATCGACATGTGTTCAACATTCATATAGTGAAAATATCACCAATGATAAATTAAATCTTAATTGCTACAATGAGCGCAAATGATTTCGTCTGAGAGGGGAAAAAGTTTTTGTTAATGAAGCCAAACTTAAGGCAGCAATCGAACTTCATAAACTTTTTCGAATGGAGTTTCTTCCGATAATACGGATATTATATGAGGAGTTGTAGATGATATCTAAAGCTATAAGGCTATTGGAGCCGGTGGAGTTGAGCTGGTATGAAGCGAGCAGGGAGAGATGGCCAGCGATGCCTTGGTGAACTCTCTCGCAATTGCTACTCAACAAAAGATTGCAACACTCACCGAGACTTTCCTTGAGGGATCATCGAAAAACATATCAAATATGATCTTCTTGTTGGGTGGACGATAATGCGAGTAATGCTAAATGCTGAATGCCGCAAGCCGAATGCCCACTCTTTTCATTCTTTTCTAAATCTCAAGAATTTTCTTCTATAAGAGTTTTGCCATATCATTGTGTTCGCCTCAGGGGCTTATAGCCTATTGCTGTGTTGTTTGGCTATTTGAACCACACTACATCCATGAGTTTATTGCTTATAGAGTTCTGCGAGCTGAGATGGCACATTGTCGCTCGTATGATAAGTGACTTTGCAGTAATAATACCCTCACCATCTAGACACTACAGTTGAATAGTTTCCAAATATGTATTTTAGGCACTGCAAATATGCACCCCTCAAATTTGTCGTTATGAATCTTTTCACTGAAGTTGAAATTCTGAGTGTTCATTTCAACCATTGAGTATTCTTTATCGCTACTGTTCTACTGTTTTGTTTTATTTGTTCCAGTTTATCGGATTGTTCGGATTCAGTGTTCTATTTCGAATTGTTTTTACTGCGTGTGCTATTTGTATTTACAGCTGTTATATGTAGCTACGAATGCAGTTTTATTTGCCCCTTTATCATGCTAAGTTACAATCGTTACGTTTCTAAGAGACAGCTGTCCAAAACCTCATTCGCGCTATTGCAGCGAACCGTTCATTTCGAAACCTTTGATAGAAAGGAGTAAGGGGAAGAGAAAATGCTGCATCTTCAAAACTATAAGCCAATGGTGAGACAGTTTAGTCACTTAATTGGAAATTCAGCACTTTGCACTGTTGGTTTTTGCGCATCTCTAATAGTCTAGCATATTTTCTTAACTGAGCTTTGAGCCGCAAAGCGCGTAACTTGTCGCTGCAGCACAAATAAAAACTAACAAACTCTCAGGAGTCGTAAGGTGAAGTTTTTGAGGTGCCTGTGCAACCCGTTTGTGGCTTCGGATCTTATCTGAGTAAATCGTAAATGCGATCAACAACGATCGTGGGCGGTCCGCTTTTCGATTTCATATGATTTTTGTTCCCTTAATGCCTCTCTGAAGTAGTTGTTCTTTCATGGCGTTTGAGTGGTCTCTACAGGTAAAGGATTAAGAAGGAGAAAGTTTGTCAGGGAGCTAGCGTGACATATGGTTAGGCAACTCTGCTTATTATGTACTTATCGAATTTCCAGTGAGAAAAATTGTAATTCAAGAAGAAAGAAATTCACTAAGTCAAAATTAGGCAGAGTGTTGTATGTTGGGGATGAACTAATCGGCATTCATTGCTTAAGAGTGATAAAATTGTGGCGTCCCCAAAGTTTATCGTTGTCAAGAGCAAAATTAGACTTTAAATGGTCCTCATAAACGAAGGCAAATATCTGAACACTCATAGAGATGGAATAAGAAAGAAACGAAAATGGGATTGTTAGCGTTTTCAGTTCACTTTATGTCCCAATATAAATTAGTGTCTGAGGTCGTTTTTGCCCGCAACTGTTTTTCTGGCTCATGAGCATGCTCCAACATCCGATCGTCTGTGGTTGGCCTGTCAGATGCTCAAACATCCACTCATTTACGGCCTTTCACCATACTTCAGCTCCCCGTCCAGTGTGTGGGATTCAGCAAAATAGCTGGTATAGACGTGCACATCTTCGAAATGGTGCATACGTTAATTCTTTTCTTTTGATGACCTCTTCAATCTCCTCGTAAGTTGAGGTCGTAGAGTGGATTCCAGCAGACAGCTAAGAATATGCTCGTCGCATCAGAAGCGTATATTCACATACGTTTCACATTTCGATTGTAGATCAAAATATTGCCTTACAAAGAAAACGATGCACAATAAGATTCCTCTTTATTTTGTCGAGCAAAAGGAAACAAAAAATTTGCAAACTCAATAGGACTTCTCGATATTCAAATCGTAAATATTGACTAGAAAATGTTTTTTTTTTTTGCAGCGTAGTTACAAGTTGTCTCATGGTTACAAGTTCTATGTTAGATATTCGATAGTTTGTGACGTTCACACACGTATGGAAATGCTCACACGACATTTGCGTTTAATAAAAAGTTCGAATAATTTCGTTGAATGGCTGCATTTTTCCAGCAATGGGAAAGTAAAGCTCACATGCAAATAATTCAACTTATCTTTAATAGGATTTCATTGGATGTTAATTCAATAGAAATGTTATTGCATCGGTTGGCGATTTCAGCATTCGAACGATAAACTGCCTTTAGCGACTGTCGACGAAAGTCTTTCTTAAGTTCCTATGAAAGCATTTTCACATAAGTTTCCCTCATTGCAACTTGGTTGATTTCGAAGTGAATCAAATTTTCAATGATATCGAAATATGAATTCCTTAGTAATAATTTTATTTTAGATTATAGCAATGAACACTGCCAACGTGACATATTACTACGATCAAATTACATCAGTATCGTTATGCCGTTTCGATAGATATCCTCATTGCGGTTCGTTTTTTTCTTATCTTCTATATTTGAAAAGTGAGGCAATAAACACAACGACCATTATTATTCATCCGGAAAAGTCATCCACCTGACCTTTTTTTTGAATTTAGTGATCACTCGTTCCTCTTTCGATTGCTGTGAACTATATGGCGAATTATCCGATGTGACCAATGGGGAGAGTTTACAAGTGACCAACGGTCAAGTAATTAAGCCATGAGCATTAATTTTTTTTCAATGTTTAGGCATAAATATTCAATGATGAAATAATCTCTTTGTATTCACACGATAAAACATTCTTCTCCTGACTGCTTGACAGGTTGGCCCTATCCGATGGGTAAAAATACTCATTTTTTTGATTAAAGTTTTATTTCTTTATCTACTTTATCGTTAAAAAGTTCTGACAATAATTGTTTCAAAGTTTAGAGAACTCCTTAAAATTTGCACAGTTTCCTTGCAGATAGTCCCACTACACTTCGCCTGAACCATTTTTTCGGCCTTTCCTCTACACCAGCGCAAAATTCCATTAAAGAGTATTTAGTATGAAAGAATCGAAAGTCTGCACATACACTATCGATGACATAAACATGAGGCCATTCATATCGCACAAATAGTGTAGCTGAAATGGTTATGCAGTAGGATTTCTATCGATATAACTAACTACTAAAGAAGAAAGCAACAACAATGCTTGCTGAGCGCATTAAGATGGCCACTGTTTTGCTTCTGGTATTAAGAGCACCTTGAGAGTATTGTTGTCGATTGTCGATTATTTCACGTTGATTTTTCATCAGGAACATTCTTCAATGCGATCAATATATGGAGATTGGTTAATATTGTATTGTTATCATTATCCACATTTTTTGTTCTCTATCTATCGTTCACAAGAGTTCACAATGATCTTTTCAAATATTATACTGTTAATTTATATTGCCTTCTAGTGATATTATGCTTTTCACAAAGCACTAATTTTATTGTTACATATTTACAAAGTCGAGGAATTCCAACTCTATTCACCGGAACGTATGTATATCTTTGTATCTATTATTATTGAAATATCCATTTACGACAAAATTTTAAGATAGATGAGGAAGCATAACGAAGAGACCATCTCGATAAATACCTTTACAAGAAATATAAGCAAATTTCATTATTCCTCGGGTCATTAGTGATCTTGAAAAATACACTCATATTTTATTTGACGAAGCATATCTTAGTACTTATTATCCAATGGGAGATTCCCTTCTTCTGATACGTTTGTCGCAAAAATAAAAGGCCAACTGCTAATCGCTCCTCTAATATAACTCTAGCTTTAGTGACTGCTAAATTCAAGCAGAGTGAGCTCATGAAAGCTCAACAAACATTGTAATTTTGAGGATATTGGAAAACAAGAGAGAATTCCTCAAAAGTGCCTAGTTCAACAAGCTGAACAGCAAAAATAAAAAATAAATTGCCGCGGATATTGTGATGCTCGTTACCAGAAAAAAAACAACTTTTGTAATTCTTCCGATTGCTTTCGGTATATATATATATATATATATATATATATATATATATATAAAGCATCATCCATTGTTCATTACTATTTCTTTTAAGATGAAATATTCAAGTGTAATGATTGTAGATACTCATGCTTCACATTGACTACACTTTTTATTAACTATCTCATTTCATATGAATTCAAAATAATGAACGTTTTCCTTATCGGAATGACGTATATATGTTATAGTTCACCACTTATTTATCTGAAATACTTTGCAGCGAGGTGAGTTGATAACGTTTTCAACAATTTTAGAAAAGTTTCATTTCAAATCGTATCGACGCACTTCAATCATGAGAAAATACAATGGTTGATAAATAAATTACAGCTTCAAAATTCATAAATAACGGTAATAAAGGGATATGAATTGATTAGATAAAAGAGAATAAAACACATCAACGCGATATATAGTAAATGATTGTTGAAAGAAGACGAGATGCTAAAATAAAATGGGTAATTCTTTTATTTAAAAGGAACATAGAAAAGGGTCCATGTGCTGCAGTTGTGCTATCATAGTCGAACGATAGATCCTTGAATCTCACTTCAAAATACAGTCGTTCAAAAATTTAATATGGCGAAGATTTTAAGATAACTAGAGAATTCCTTTAAATAATATAACTATAGCACAATTATCACTTCAGAGATTATATAAGCATACACTCATGGCGTATTGTTATACGTCATTTTTTTGAAAAGGAAACAGGATGCAAAACTAATTCAAGCGATAATTTTAAGTGGAAGGCGAAAATTCCTTCTAAGAACCAGATAGAAATTTGGACAGGTCGCTTCCAGCACACACCTAAGTTCAATGACGTCTTCTAAATCATCCTGTGATCTCGAATAATCCTTAGTTATATCCTTATATTTGTTACAATTGTAGAATGCTATTTTCTATTGCAATAAAATATGGCTTTTACTTAAATTGAATATGAAATAACCTAAAATATAATTCTTCAAGCTGTCGTAGTATAATAAATAGGAATAAGAGACATATCTGAAAACAGCTGTGCAAACCCATTCTAGTATAAATATTTAATAATCTGTTGCAGTATAATACACCTTGAAATACGTTTTACCTATAGACCATTATTCTGTGCGATTACGATTAGATCAACATGAGATATGGTGCACTTAACATTCGAAAATAAAAGACCTTACCATTTTTTCTAGGAATGCACTATGTATTTTGCTGTGAAAATATAAATTACTAATGAATTCAGAAGCTAGCCTTATTATCCACATCGCATGCTAAGTTAAATGTTATCCTATTTTTAACATAATGGAGGAATATTGGTTTATCGGAAACCCTTTCAGTTCTTTCTCCTTCTTTCTTTCTCCCTTTTCATTCGCCACTTTCTCTCTCCCGATTACTGCCTTAAAGTTGATCTATGCTCAGAAAGTGGAAATATTATTTTGCTTGTGGTCATGCAATTGTAACAATTCTGGCCTCACTTCGTTTGTTGACATTCTGCTCAGATAAGTTTCGCGGAACAACACATACTGCAGTGATTACGGTCTACATGTTCTTGCAGGTATTTTTAAAGTTTTTTTACAGGAAGGAGAATAATCAAAGAATTCATCGAAAACTACAATATCGCCAAAAGAAGCTAACATTAGAAAATTCAAACAATTTCATTATGACGATGCGATGCGTCGCCAACTGTGATAAACATTCCAACCAAATAATATCATGCCAAGCGATTTAACCCAAAATTAGCTTTTCTTTCCTGAAACCTTTCCGGAATCATTTAGCTTCAACATCTTCATGAGACGTCTTGAAAAAGTATAACTGCACTTGAAATTCACATTCGAAACAATTGAACATTTCAAGCACAAAGCAGTCTTTTAAAGATTTCTACTAAAGAAATAAACTAATAAAGTCTTGAGAATTTATACTCATAAAATCAGCTATAAATTCCAACAAAAAATTTGTTTGTCACAAAAACCACAGAGCTCTTTTGATAGAATAAAAAATTGGAGACAAGATCTGTTTATGAAACATGTCGCGAATAGAATAGTCAGATTTTCGATCCGATAAACTATAGTACATGTGCTGTTTTACTCAATTTTTTTACTGCTATTATTCTTAAAAGTTTTTGTTATCAGCCTACCAATATCCGATACGTATTACATCTTTTGAATCTCGTTTTCACACCTATATTTCAATCCTAAGTGCAAATTTCCACTTTTCTTTCTGTTTTCCAGAAAAATGCGAACAATCGTCGAGCTAAATGAAATGCAAAATACGGAATAAGTATTTCTTATAAAAACTTGCAAAAACTTTCTATTGCTCATTACGCATGATTATTCGCAGTTTATCGTCGCCTCCTTAAATAGTTGAAGCATATGATTCTTAAAAAATCTCTCTTACGAAACATTAAAAATAGCTGCGTAGCCTGAGACAACAGGTTACAAAAAGTCATCATGAAGGAGCATTTGTGGGATATTTTTATGGAAGCAACTACAGACGGTTCCTATCATAGAGAGAATTTAGTGAAGTAATAAAACCTTATAAAGGAGAGTCTAAAACGATAGCGAGATTGCGGCAAATATTCTGGCAACTGAGCTGTCCACAGTTATTTCATGGAATGCATCTGCTCTATTAAACCAAACGACAACGAAAAGAGATAGAATTCGTTGAGCTATTAAATCGAGGAAAAAGGGAGATTCATAACATGCCTAAGATCGACAACAGGAGGTTGCTGTTATTAGTGGATTATAGTAGTGATTGATTTCTATTAGAAAGTATGCGGTGCATTACTTTGCATTCAAATGACCATCAACTGAGTCGAAAGCATGCAGAAGAACGTGCCAAGGTGTATGGACATGACATCGCTTCGGTTAAAATCCCCTCAATAGGGTATGTCCCTAAGGGACTTTTTCATGACTGCGCGGGGAGAGGTAGGAAGGGGAGGGAGATTACAACGGCGAAGTCACCCACTTCACGATGGGATTGAGGTGGGTCCATGCACTGATGTTTTCACTGCGAGTATTTCTTTTCTTCTTTAGACAGGATGATAGCGCATGAAGAATTCATACTGTAGTGACAAATGGTTTTCAGATATTCAATGTTGCGCTCTCAATAGCCGTCACTTTAAGCCTCATTCTGGTTTGTTTGTTTAATGTTGTAATTTCTTAACGAAAAAATCAAAGATTCGATACCTGAATATGATCTATACAGATATATTTTCGCTTTCGCAATACACACGGTGACGCAAACTCTACACTAGAAATTCACAACTGCTAAAAAGTTGTGCGAAAGTCAACGCTCGTTGGACAGCAATGCTGTTATAGATAGTGAAAAACATCAAAAATGACATATAACTAGATGAACAGCCGCTCACTTTGCATCTTACTAAATACGCAAATATCTTTATTGGTCGAGCGATAAAGCAAGCAAAGGCAGGATGAAATTCTATTAAATAAGTAAATACAATTGATATGACAATCAAGCAGAACTTAGTCACCGGAGTGCTAATTCAGCATGCAAACAGCCAGTCAACGGGCAAATGCAGGTCGATGAAAATAGCGCAATTATGAGTGAAGATAATAATTCACCTTTCCTAATCGCAGCTTATTTTTGAGAGCAAGGGTTTCCCATTTTCGCAGTGGTAGTTCTATTGACGTGCATCCCGTCAAAGCTAACTAAAAAGAAGAACTTCTAATTATCTTGCTTTGGTTTCCCAAACACTTTATAATATGGATTAGACTGAGGAATTTTTTTGTTGAAGGCATTTAATTGATGGTTACGGCAGTATAAAAGGAAAATGGGAAAAGGCTAGATTATCAAGGAAGTAATCATTCTCTAGAAAGAAATATACAGCTAGTAAGGAATAATAAATTCATAAAATACTTCAGAAACGTGAAAGAAATTTGTTTTCTTTAAATTCATATCAAAGATGGAAAATTCGCTGAGAAGAACAGGGTTTAAATGAGAACGTTATTATTAGGGGCAAACTTCACATATGTCACTTGTTATTTACAAATTTTTTTTTCAGTGTGTGCGTGCAGTCATTCGTTCACGCCCAAATTCGAAAAATTATCGACGATTGATTTCACTTCTTGTTTATAATATTCCACCGGCTATTATGTTTACCGTTTCAATTCGTAAGCGTATTCCTATGGATATAATACCTATAATCATGATAACAAACCATTTTTCCAGCGATATTTGAATGAAAGTAGAAAAAGCCTAGATTCCCGAAAATTCAGTGAAAAAGTATGGCATCTTGAGAGGCTATGCTCATAGCTCTACCGTTCCGATATATAATCAACTGATACGGGTGAGATAGATTCCATGTGACTAATAATATATTTTCCAGCAAAATCAGCGATACACACAAGAATTATCTCTTCGCTCATAATTATTTTCGTTTCAACAGATTGCAGAAATCAAAACTCCTCAATTCAAGTCGATTAAGTCGAAAGGACGATCCTTCTGAAGCAGCAACTATTATCAGATTCTATGGTGAAATAGCATGACAAATGTGTTTCCTCATTTATTAAGTGCTACAGAAATTCCTTTAAGCTGAGAGATTATGGCACTTGATTTAGACCCTTCATAAGCTTTTTCTAAAAATTTTTTGGGCTACTCCGGAATGTGATGCTTATCTTTTTTTTTCAGCCACACAAATCATGGCGACTTATTACAGCTTCCTTTCAACCGAACAGATGATGCAACATCCCCTATACGAATTATTTTCCACCCTGACGTCAATACAGAATAGGTACACAGAGGTAGGCAGGTGTTGGCGTTTTTCGAATTGCCACTAATTACTTTGATTCCATTTCCTCACTTATTTTGGGACAATTAAATACCTCACATGAAAAATTAAAACCGTCAACTAATGTTTTGATTGCACGACTAACCGTGCTAAACTTGTTCAGGTCCACGACCGTTAGATTGAACAAAGTGAACTCTAATGAGTACCGAACTGTAGAGTTACAAAGCTTTTACATGTGTTATAGTTTCCATGCAATGCCTTTTCATATTCCAACCTTACCATTTAGCAAGTGTGAGCATGCCGGTAAAAGGTGGATACGATATGAGCACCTGGGAAATTTGTGGATATGACGAAATCCCACATACGCTTTTTCGCTCTTTGCTCGCTAATTTTAAAAAGTCTTCAAAAACTCATCATCAATTTGCAAACAGTGATAAATCGAAAATTGATCTGCAAATTTCATATGATTCATAGCGTTTATGGAAACCAATCCATCGAAAGTGAATTGCGAATGTATTCCACACAAAGCGGAAAAACCTATGGAACCTCTTAATGTCACAATTATTGTTCACTGCTATAACCTAAATATTCATCATACTTGTAAACATTCATCATGCCCGAAAGTAACACAAGACGTCGACAAGAAATAATAGGATAACATGATTGAGATACCGCATAGAAGTAAATTACAGGTGCGCCCTTTCGTGTTAACTATTTGTACAATTGTCGCCTATCAGCAGTATCGTTTAGCCGCACTATCAATACTTTATTGCAAACCAGTAGGTCAACTGCAAAATAGCCGGAGGAAGGTGCAGGTCGTTTCGTGCAGTCCTCGCGATTTCGGCGGTACTCGACGGCATCCCGTTACTGCACTGAAATCGGTATCAATGTGACAGAACTTATCCAACAAGCAGCGCATTCCATAATATTTGTGCATAACAAATTCTGAAGACGCATTCGGACGTATAACCGTCGCAACGACCTCAAAATCGTGTTATGTGTTCAATCAATTAAATATTCGAATCGTTAGATTTGGTCCGATTTACTTAAATTTTGAACTATTCGAAATGTAAGAGAACATGTGGGTGGATGTTTGAGCATGAGAAGACCCATTCCGGCTGAGCTCAAAGCACAAAAGATCAATGGAGTTGCAGTTGAAGCGCGAAGAGCTAATGAATCACATCGCATGAAGTACGCCGAAATATTCGCACTGTGATGCATTGTTTCTGAACTTCGATTTGCTTTACAGGATTGGAATTTCATTTAATACAAAGGCAAATCCACGGATCAACCTTTTTCAACCTAGCATGAAACACCTGAATAAGTATATAGTGGCAGTTTTGAAGAAAAGCTTGTCATTCTAAAAAATTTCTGTATTATCTGCTTTAACCACAAATAACATTTAGGAATTTGCGCAAACAGTCTCTAAATGAGGAAAAATGAACTGATCAGTTGAAGTATCTGATTCGCCGTAACAGATACGAATGTTCTATACAACGCGCGTTTTTGGAAAAAGGTCGAAGCGATATGTCGCGAAGAAAAGTAAAATAAAACATGTTATATATGCTCCCCCTCCCTCTCCCCCCAAAAAACTGAAGCTTTTAAGCGGAACCCACCCGTTTCGAAAATTTTAAGTCAAAAAATTTGCTTTTTTATACAGGCTTAAGTGCTTCAAAAATTGATCCTTAGTTGGCGCACCTGTCGATATTTTTGGATACTTACATATTATTCTTCCAGAAGTGGTGGATTGAGAGAAGAAAGTGACTATATTGGTTATGAAAAAAAGCAGAAAAAAAATTGTATGAGCAGAAAAAGAAGCGACTGATCCGTTGCCTAACGAGTACTAGCTATGCCAAAAGTTGCAACAGTGATAAACAGATTAAGAGACACATTTGAGCACTGAATCCCGAATAGTGCGCGTTGCACTTTAGCTCATTTTCTTTGACTACCGACGAATATACGCGCAAGCAGGATATTATGAACGACCACTACTGCGCTCTCAAACACTACCGCGCTAATTAACCTGATCGGCTTCGCTTTTTTTTTTTCGGTACAGCCAAAATAGTCGATAACACATATAGATGATATATTCCGGTGAAACCTACAGTTTTTTTCAACTTTTTATGATACTTCATCACATTCAAATAACCAACACTAGGAAGACAAAATTATAGGGATATTAAAACGTCAGGTCGTGAAAGTTGCTCTGCTTTGACGCCCGAATTTCGCGACTGAAATGCAAAAAAAAGTTAGTAAAATAACCCTTCTCGCTTTTAGGCGAATGAGCCACCTTGTCATCAACAACGAAACCTAAGAGATAGACCAATATAACCGGAAATAACAGCGGTGGCGTCATCTACAAATACAAAATTAACAGTGAAAGGCGCTGAAGGTTAAAGCTCTCGATTAATTGAACATGGTGCAGCATATGTGGAGTATTTCTCCACGCAAACTTTCATCAAATGTTCCGCGCTGATAAGAACATGCTCCGGTGAGAACACAACTATTGTGTTCATACTGTATCATCACATAGTATGGGTACCGATCTCACTTGCGACAAGAACAAAAAAGCTGACGAATGCTGCTTTTTAGGTAGTCACTTTTTAACCTTGATCACCATTAATCCTATAAACAAGTGAAAGACCCATGAAGCCACATCGAGTTCCCTGTTGGAAATGGACTTGACGAGAAATAAACCAGACGCTATTTGTGGGCAAGTCCTGCATCGGTGGCACCAACGAAGGAGTTTCACACTCCGAGAAAAGCGAACAAAACAGAGACCGGAAAAAGAATTGCTTGGGCAATGTTGTTTTCTACAATAAAATGAAAGAGCTTATTAGGTTTGATAGTCTATAAAACGAGAGCACTTTGAGGGTTGGAAAGAAAGAATGATCAAATGTACGTAAATTTGAACACTGAGAGTTAAGAAATGATGATCATCTTAAGTATAATTGACAGCACTGAGTCTATCACAAATCGCAAAACTCAACTCTTAGAAGTTGCGGAATAACTACTATTAAAACATCTCACGACTAGAAAGCATGAAACTTCTGCAACACCACCTGATAAAGTAACGACAAATCGAGCACTCGTAAAGGTGGACGACGTGCTGTGAAACTATGCCCTCGGTAATTCTCCTAATAACAAGTGAGCAGATATATAATGACCAGAGAAGCATCGTAATGCGTTGATCAATCTTGAAAATGCCAGCGCAATGTTGAAAGTCGGCATACCCATAAATGCAGAATACGGCCCAAGCGTGGTTCCTTAGCGCGATATGGCGATAGAGCACAACTGTGGGAGCCGTTATTGTCACCATACTGCACATCGACTAACAATACTGAATGAAAAACTCCTGAACTGCGCGATTAACAAAGTTGGCGAGATGTTAGGATGACCTCTCATACTTAGCTCAAAGACGAGGGCGCACGAACACGAGCATACTGCTGTCGTCCTTAATAAAGCCCTCCCTACTTTCTTCTAGCAATTCCAAATTGAATTTCTTACACTAAAGCCAATTAGCGGGCGATCAAAAACAGCGAACTCCTCCTTCCTTTCCCCCTCCCACTTCCTTATTTTGCGGTCCTGATATTCCAACAATAATTTATTAATTTTTGTGAGTAGGAAATAATATAGCAACCTCCAGCATCCGAACATTGTTTTAGGACGGGATTGTAGCATTTGCAGTACGTGGCTGCCCGATAAGGTATTCAGACTTATTCTAAATTCAAAAGGAATTCAAAATGGACTCAAACTTATGCGAAAACCTCTATTCGCTGGACTTTCTTCGCTGGATGTTTCGTTTTTCTCCTTCACATAACTGATTCTGCTGTGGTAAAAACTATTCTGCAGATTAATATCTATGAGGTATAGCGTCATTCGTTGTTTACTTCATAAGGCGTTTTTGAATGAGAGATGATCTCTGAACCTCCTCCAGTCACACAGCTGTAATAAAGGAAAATAAGAATTGCTCTGTTGTACAGAAAGCAAACGCCACTGCTTTATCGTTCTTGAAAAAAGAGGAAGAAGAAGGTTCGTTTTGCTTATCAGGAGCAATTACTGCTTTTTTGTTCTGATCAAAAATGACATGATCTTACTGTTTCCTTCTGTCACTGATAATTCGTACTGCGCACCTTATCAGAAGGAGAGAAATATCATGCAACGAGCACCAAGTAAAGCGATTAATGGTGCTTATAACATTTGGAATTTAATATGAATTCATACCTAACATTGTTAGTGGTCAATAATTTTGCAATGATTACATAACTGCTGTTGATTCAGCTTCAGAAGTAAACATTTGGACCTACAGATTCAGAAGGATGAAAGGGCTCTCAAAATCATCCTTTAAAAGGATTAAGTCCATAAAACCATCAAGAAAGTATTTTTTGTGAAGTTGCTGAAAAGCATGAAGTATAACAAGTTGGAAAGGAGAAAAAATTATGATTGGCTTAAGGGCTTAAGCATATTGGCTTAAGCATTTTTTGGGTGCAACCGTGACATATCAGAAACAGGAACTATGAAAGGTATAAATATTTTTTCACGTTGCCTCTTGCGCAAATTTTCACCTCCACCTTTTCACCTCGCATCTCCTAAATATCTAGGTAAGTAGCATTTCTCACCCTGTGTAAACAATTGCGCTTTTTTGTTTCTTGTTTTATTTTGTTTTGTTTTTCAAACAGTCATAAAATAAGAGAGCGAATCCTTGATCATATGAATGAATGTCCATTGTGGCTAAGTTCATTTGACTGAAACATTACTGGAACTACAAATGCATATATTTTTTTGCGCAGTAAATGAAAACAAAAATGGATCGAAAGATTTTTGGGCATCAATTCTTAAAGAAATTTGTTCAATAGCAGCAAACACAGCACGCTGGATGCTTCACACGATGGCGCAGTTTTCGTCACATGTTCACCATTCGCACAAATAACCTTTCGCTGCAGCATACCCAGATATACGACAATAAGCTTATAACTTTTGGAGCGCAATCTCACACTTACCGCCATATTGTCCCACGCCTTTATAATTCGTGGTCAAGCGGCTCTTTCGTGAAAAAGTCCCTATTTTCTGAATATTTGAGTAGTGAAGCCCTACATGCAGCTTAAGTACTTCATCGTTTACACCCCAATGGCGGAAGTCAATTGCGCTTGACGAAATTTTGGCGAAACATTGCAATGACGAAACTTAAAGATCAGTGCTCATATCGTGATTTCCTCCAATTCATTTCGATGACGTTTAAAAGAGCGAGAGGTATGTGCTGAATGTGGACAACTAGGGAAATTAGAAAATGTCGAAATCGAATGCCCGGTTAATTTTTTGATATTTTCATGAGCTTTGCATGTAGCAAAGTGTGCATGCAACAAAATTCCGTCAAAACTGTTGCAAAAAATGGTTTGAAGCGAACTACCTGTTTGCCGCCTGTCTTCCCTAAACACGCCCACACACCCACACACCCACACACCTACACGCTTACACACACACACCCACACGCCCACACACCCACACACCCACGCACCCATACGCCCACACACCCACACACCCCACACACCCACACACCTACACACACACACACCCCTCCCCCCCACATACACACACATACCCACAGCCACACCCACACCCACACCGAAACCCACGCCCACACATACAAACACACAAATACACACACAGACACACACACGAGCACACGCGCACAGACTCACACAGGCACACATAAACAGACGCGCTGACACGCAGGCAAACGCAGACACAGAGACACAAACACACAAACGCACAGACACACAGCTACAGGCACACAGGCACATAGGCACACAGGCACGCGAACACACAGACACACATAAGGCACATGGATGCACACAGACATGCACACAGACACACACACGCAGACAAACACACAGACACATCAACACACAGACACAGGCACCCACGCAGACACATATACACACGTAGACAGATACACAGACACACGGACAAACACAGACACAGACATGTAGACACACAGATGCTCGGGCACACAGACACAGACACACCGACTCATAGACGTACGGACACGGATATACGGACACACAGACACGCAGACACACAAGCACAGGGACACACACACAGACCCACAGGTACAAACCTCCGGACACAAACAGGCACACGCATAAAGACACACAAACACACACAGACACACAGACACACACGCACCGCTATTATTGTCACACTTGTTGTGCGAGCGATGAAATGATGTAACATTCGATTGAAACCTTAACAATAACGTCTGATTGATATGACACCTTCGGAAGCGGGTAACACAACCGGAAGGATACAGTTAGATATGTAAATGATTAATTTGCCATACATCAGTGTATTAAATATATGTTTCTTAGCACCGACAGCATTTGTAAGAAGTTACAAGCGCTAAGAAAATAAAAAGCTACGATGATGGAGTTTCACGATTGCATTATCGATATTGCTTTACCTTAATGAGTGTTCATTGTAGTAAAAAAAACATCCTTATCAACGCAGCTTATCAATTCTCGGCTATAACCTTACCATTCTCATCTCGATCTTTTACGCAAGTAGTCTACTTTATATTATAGCCAACGCTAGAACGGTAGGCTCGGTTGTCACGATTCTGTAGCTTTGCTCTTTCAAAGATTCTCTATGGCTCATTCCGTCAACAACGATTCGAATGGAACTTTTGTTTGTCTATAAAGACACACCTCTCTGTTTTATCCCAGAACCACCAGAATAATCTCAGGAATAATTTCAGTATAACGGAGTGTCCCCTTTGGCTAGATTTTCCAAAAAGTATAAAGTGAATCATCTGCAGGTCACCGACTAGTAAAAAGTGACCTATGTTCAGGCTGCCAGCAATCAAAAATTTGAGCTGATGAATTCACACCTTCGAGGACTTCAGTGAATTCACTATCGTGCACCTATAAAAAGTATTTTTTGACTCACTAGCTCTCTAGATGCAAAAGCCGAATATATTCTGCTAAACACACAATGTACTCTCCCACTTTTAATCCTATCACCGCATCACTATCTTATTTGTTCGAATTTGATTCAATGCTGCTGTACTGTGCTTGCTTGTTATAAGTAGTCATTTAGCATATGAAAATATGAGTCATTAAAGGAACAGGATTGTTGAAACAATCCAAACTGAAGTTATGCTCATGATCTTAATCTGTTTCCTCAAATATTTCTCGAAGATTTTGACTGAAATTTTGAGCATAACACTGTATTTCTGGCGATAATAAATTTCAAACCCTCATTTCTCAATTCCCATAACTCTTAAGAAAATTCAATTTCTGAGATATTAAGTTCCAGGCATGTGGTCATCAATTCCGATAGAATGAAGATACCACACCATCATAAAATTGAATTCGTTATTTTCCTGTTGTTAGGCTTTAATCATAGAACAAGATATCAGGATCAATATCTTACATTTTGTACGCAGTCATATTTACGTGCATATTTTCTTCTATTTTCTTAATTTACGCACATATCTAATTTGAATAGATATTCGAAATGCCCTAATTTCTGGCGCATTTTCCAATTATTCACTGATTGCAGTGAGTTGTTTTCAGTGAAATTGGGAATGAGAGTCTTCTTATTGCTGAATTTCATTGCTGGTGTAATATGCATCGCTGGCATTATCGCTGGTCTCGTTATGCAATTCAAAAACAAAAATGACAAATGTATGCTGTATACATCCATCATAATCGTTTTGTTCGTACTGAGCATGTGTGAAAGTGTTTTGTTAAGCATAGTCACTCGGTATAGTAGATTACTGACGAGCGGTTATCGGTCAAAAAATTAAATCTGCAACATTTGCGCTGCTCAGCTCTATATCTATGATGTATAATGTTGATAATTTCGAAAATGTAACGAACAGTAAAAAATGGCCGATGCATTAATGGAATTTCCATTGATATATGACAAAAATTTGCGAAAATATTGCCGAAAATGCATATTTGCTATGGTCACAAATGTGCGCTTACTACCGGCAGTGATTTTTTTCAAACCAAGTAGGTCTGTCACTACCGTATCATGTCGAAACTCTCTATAAATTCTCCAGCGCAAATTTTATGATTTTTTAGTCGCCAAACTTTATGACTTCGCTAAAGTATCTTAAAATTGAAAACAAACTTCCTTCATTTATGAGGAAAGCTGCCAGCCAAAACATACTTCATAAATTTAATTAGACCTCACAAGGGTGTATCAAATAACACTGCGAAAAAAACCTAAGGTCATGAAATGGGAAGACGAAGCTGACTTTAAAGACAGACTGATCAGCAATGGTCGTTTCAAAGATATTTATTCCCGCTGATTAGAAGTTTTTCAAGTCATTTTATGTTCTTCGAAATATTTTTATCTAATCGATGAAATCTAACCAATTAAAATTAGTGTTTACGAATACTATTGAACAATAGAACGTACTAGGACGATAAATTGCTATAAATAAAACATCTTTGCTATTTTTTGCACAAGAAATATTTTATGAATAATGTTTTTAGCATCGCTCATCCGTTTTCGATCGCTTCAAAGTATAATTTCAATATTTTAGCCTAAAATATCTTCTTACTAAGATATAAAGACTGGCTATTTTACTGATCGGCCGATGAACGCTACAACACGCAAAGCTTTTGAAGAGCGTTTAGGAAACCGAAATCACCCAACTACCTTCACAATTAACTATCACATCTGCGTGAAGAGAGGAATCATTCTGCGCAGAATATTTTCTTGGAATAGATGGCATCTGAAATCTTAAGTAGAATAAAAGCATCGATACTCCTAATGGAGTCGATACTGTGCTTCTATAATTTTTATTTTCTCAGAGAGAATTCATAGCAGAGTGAGTTGCGTTGATTTTCCTGCAGCTATCACGAAATAATATTTTCTAGTGATAAACTTTGTTTTAATTGTTTCATAAATTCCAGCAAATGGAAGTGCATCTTTTGCAGCAAATGACGCCGATGCAGTTACTTTCTACTTTACGACACGACTGACCACATTATCGTATGATGAGGTTATTGCTGATTATGCAGCAGCTGCAAATCGAATACAAGCTCAAGTAAGTTTGCAAAACTTTTACTATCCATTTGAACAGTTTATGGTGACGATAAACAAAGGTCATTTGATGAGATGCTAATCTGAGAAGGACAGGGAAGATCTGAGAAGGACAGGGAAGAAGGACCATAATGGACGACTGTGACCTTGACGTGCTTGATGCGATATCAGTTTTCCAATCTCAAGATTTCCGAATAGCCTGAAATTCGATGCAAAATAAGAGTCGTTCCTTCTCTTGAGAAAAATCTTTCAACATTTTCTTACGATGAAGTTTTACTCGTCGATCCTCCTTCAACAAACTCCAATCATTCTCCTAAGATTCGCTCCATCTCTGGTACACCTCTCTCCATCATATAAAACAACTGAGGGTTAAAGGGACGATGAGAAGAAAATGAGAAGTTACTGCTATCTCGAACTATCTCGCTGCAACATTCGATGGAGCAAAAAGACGTGTTTGGTAGCAATGTTAAACCAGTGATCGTTATATGTGAATCGTTGCACGTATTTGTCGAAAACGCTTCCCATATTGTTTGCTCTCAAGTTGAAGATAACTCGATACCCTGATAGTGTTTTTGTCCTTCAATATTCTGACGTATATTGATCGCAAATAAAATTTCCAGTTGAACAAAAACATAAATGAGCATGAAAAGGACGTGCAAAGCTCTAGATTTGCTTGAGATTAATGGCCTTCAGGGTGCTGTACTTCATCGTTGTTGACATCCCAACTGATAAAATTGTAAAACGTTTTATCGATAAGGATGTTTTTGTGCTTGCACTAATATCGGCAATGACGGGATGATAGTGAAGTCATGGACAGTTTCGCAACCTCTAAGGGCGCATCGATATTATCCTTTCCGACACTAGTGGCACCCATTTGACAAGATCACTAAGAAAACGATGAAAGCTGCTTTTGTTGCAACTCCTTGAGTTGTCATGCCTCGCTTCCTTCACTCAGTGCTTCTTATCCACTAAGGTGATCGCATCTTCAGTTAACAAGCGCCTTGAATGAAGAAACGAAGAGTGATCGCAAGAGTGGTCAAGAACGAGAAATATGCTGCCGTGGAGCAACAGTTACAGTGTAAGTTTATTCTCGATGGTCATCCTAAGCCAAACAACGGAGAAAAAGAGAGGAGGAGAGAGAGAATGGATTAACTGGATGTTTGGGAAAAAAACTTTTCACAAAAACGCACAAGAAAAGCCTTAAATTGACATAATATGAAAGCATGCAAGAAGTTTCAAGCTACAAAAATAAAAAATAGCTATGCAAGAATTGCTAGTCTCGCCTATTTTCTTCCGTTCTGACAACTCTCCTTGCGATTGCGTATACTCTCCTTTAGTATTCCTCAACGCCTCGGCGCAGATGGAAGTGTTGATGTTGCTAGATGGATTACTTCAGGTTTTAACCAGGCGCTTGCAGAAAAACTTCTCAGCATCCGACCTATTTCTTTATGATTTCCGACTCTATTGCATCACGCTTGGCGATCCTTTCTAGTGTTATGAATTGAAAAAAATTAGAGAATCCAAAACTATGAAACTCGCAGGGCATCCCATGTGTTTCAATCAGGTCGTTAAGAGTTCTCAACTCAGAAGTGTTTTGTTGAGTTCAGATTAACGATATTAAGCTTCATACAATTTCTTTCAGTTACCTGCTTTTTACCGTTCGTTACGGAGGTGCAGAAAAACTTAATGGAGAATCCCAAGAAATAAAATTTTGCATATTTTTCTTTGAAAACCGATATTGAGAGCTTTAAGCTTTTATCGGTGTAGTGGGAGATAACCTCAGTTTATTCTCGGCTGAAATGCACAAATCGTTGGCATGAACGACATTTTCCAAAATGTCACTCATTTTTTAGCCACTGAGAGCCACTGAGAGAGAAAACAGAAAATCGTGACACCACCCGCAAGTCAAGTCCAGAGCATGATGCGGATGTATATCCAGTAATCTATTTTGTGGATGGGAATGTACGTTTAAAACAACCAGCATATAAATACAGTTAAGAATATCATTAATATATAGCACGATAACAGCAATCCAACTATGAAGCCATGTGGAACAGTTGAATTCACGGCTGAACTAGAAGAGACGACGGAATTCATGGATACAGTTAAAAAGTTTTAGTGTGACGCCAATGTTTCCATCTAATACCCATGTTTTCAAGATAAAGGGATAAATCTAGGGTGCGAAATGGTGTTAAATGTCTTGAGAAATCAAGATGAGCTATCTTTGCAACCTTCTTGCGATCAACGGCCTTAGCTTAATCACTTAAATATGGCAGCAACCGGGTGTTAGTGAATCATCCACTGAGAAAATCAAATTTCATATATTGCTAACAAAAGACAGAGATATTCACTCCGACTATGTACTTCCTCTCTCTTTCTCTTTCCTTTCCTCTCGTTCTGGATTTTTTCGTGGCATAAAATTTTTAAGAAAGATAAGCATGTGAATATATACTTTTTGATAAAAAGATTCTAACAATAAATTGTTTGCAGCGGTGGCTAATTCATTTGGTTATTTTCAGATTAGGAATAAGTGAGAATCCGGGTGGAGGCGTGATTGTGATGTCCGGAATTTCATATACTGCTAAGAGAGCTCCATCACTGACTGAACTTCGAGCAAAAATCAACGGTATCCCTGGAGCAAGTGTTGTGAAGGCAATTGGTAAAACACTTTTGATGATATTCTAACACATAAACAATAAACAGTAATCGAAGCAAAAGCTTCATGAACTATAGTGCACTGAACTAGAATAACAATAACAAATAGAGGATAAATACAATTAGCTGAAACAGTGAGAAATCACCATAGCACATAAACCAATTGAAAAATATTGTAAGCAATCTGGGCTTGCAATTGGCTAAAGTTGGTATGTCACAAAATTTCAATCTTTTAAACGTGTGGTCCATCTGCAAAGGACTATCGGTCGAATATAACTAAACTGTTTGATCGACTGTTGATTAAGCTCAAACGATTTTATCGATTTTTAAGTTTGGCTGACCTTCGGGCACAAACAGCTGAGTAAACAGTTACTACTTTGCCGATCCGCTCTAAGCGTTTATGAGTTATCGTTGGTAGCCCTATCGGGCTGAAGAAGTGCAGAAGCGTTTTTAATAAATCAAGTTAAAGAATCAGCAAACTTTAATAGGCTTCTTCAGCTTGCAATAAAATTGTTCGCATAATTGGATCTGTATGATACTATTTGTTAGTAACGCTTCTTAAAATGGCATCGACTGTTATCAGTGATGTTTTCTTTTTCAGATAGTAGCGAATTGAACGGCGTCGCTCCATCTGAGCAAGTTTGCAGTCCATCGGAATGCAGTATGCCTTATTGATGCCTATTCAATAAGAAAGAGAGGTTATGAAGAAAACAAAACAAAAAAGCGAAACAAGCAAAACGACTACATCTCTTTGAGATATTATCCAAGAAATCTATTGTTGCTCTAAGAAGCTGTGCTCTAGGCGCCATTTAAGTTTTTGCTAATAGTACAAAGAAAATTATCTACTTGTTAGAGTATCATATCATAGTGTTGCAACGTGGTTTTCATTTCGATTGATTGTTGTCGTCTCAAGATTATCGAATTTTGTGTTACTATGGCTGATCCAAATAGCCGAAATTTATCGATGATGAGAAAAAAAAAAGAAAAAGAAAAAGAAAAAGGAAAAAACATGCTGTTAGGAGCGAAAATTGCAGCTAAGGTACTGAGGCTGATACACATGCTTCGAACCGCATGATCTCTAATACAACTTAAAACTAATCAAAAAATTGCTTCGGCATATAAAATAAATTCTCAATTTCGACGCTTTTAGCGCTTAGTTAATCGAAAAAGACTGCCAGGAAAATATCGCTAGGCGTATAGTTTTAACTAGGCAAGAAAGCATTATATTATATGTGTCTATCCAAAGAGAGCACTTTAACAACAAGTTATGAAAAAAAAGACTTTAGCCAGAAATAAAAAAGCGAATAATATAAATGAAGATTCTTCACAAAGCTTCACTAGAGCCGAGGAAACACAACGAAATATCGTGAGGTGGCCTATCTGATTAATTTAACTATATGATCAAATGTTTCTTTTTTAGATGTCGAAACTCATACAACGTTATTCCAACCGTCGGTAGGTTCATATATGTCGTTTGACCTTTAGAATCTATTTATTTTCAAAAGATCACTAAAAGAATTTCGTAATGAACGCTCTTCAGGGATGATAAGACTTCGATCACAAATTCCCATTGATAGGTTAATCGGAAAGTTTATGTAGTGAAAACTATTTCGCAATAACGTTACATCTTAGTTAATGTTCGATGTTCAAGCGAATACCTTCGTAGCTGAGAAACATTTGTTAAAATAGTACCCTAGTAGCTAAGAAACATTCGAGTAAAGTTCGTAAAAAGCTGAAATATTTTTTACGAATAGTTTTTTCTCTTCTTCGTTTATTGATCTGCTTTAGCTTAAGTGTTTTATGAGTGAAATGAAAACAGCAACTATAGCGAAGAATAGCTGAGCTATTCTTACTGAGCTATTCTTAGCTCGATTTGAGCTAAAATATCAAGCAGTTACGGTTGTAGTGCACTTATCGATGTACACAAAAACGAGTATGCATAGTTAAACCCAGAGGGCTCTAGTTCACGGAGGAACTTAACTTATCTCATTAAATATTATTTATTTAGACATGTCCGCCTTGCTCAACGGAAAAAGAATGCCCACCAATTTCTACTTGTCCTACAAAGTGAGTTCATTCTTTCTTAATAGTTGCCTAATAGAGTTGCTTTAAACTACTGGCAACTAATCATAACGAAAACATATCCCTAAAAGGCAGTGCATTATTATCGATTGATGCTGTAGCGTTGTTGATCTCTACAAATGCATTCCAGTTAGATTTTTAATGTTAACTTTGGGAGTGGGGGATGAAAGGTTGAGCAAAGAAAATCTTGAGGATATATTCAGCCGGTCATCCTTTTTGCAACCCTTCATTCGTTCACAATCTCCTATTCAATCATAATCTCCTATTCCATCATATGGAACCTCTTATGAGGATCAGGTGGTTTTCAAAATTTAACCATCTGATCCCGTCGCTGCGATTCTGAGAAAAATATTTTGAAGGAAAGAAAGTATCTCTGTATAAAGAAAAAGCGCTCCTTCTTTCTACAATTTCACATAGGTACGGATATTTTTTTCATTCTTTCTCAAGTGAATTACTTCTTATAGCTATAATATCCCAGGTACTGGTGCCAATATCTGTAAAGAAGAGGATGTGAGCATAAATAAATGGCTTTAGAAACCCTCCTCTCTTATCTGAATGGCCACAGCGCAGTATCATGCCAAAGTATATCGCTTTATGCATCTATCAAGCAACGGAGTAAAGTTCGTTTGTAAGCTTAAATTTTTCAGACCAACTTATCCAGTGGGACTATCATGCAAGGTTGATCTCGGTATTCTTCTCGACTCCTCTTTGGAGACCTCAAGAGTTCAATATAAAGAGGTATTTTTTCACAGTGTACTGCGCTTTAGATTGATTTTTGAAGTGATGTTTGCGCTACACGTTGATAAAAGAAAAGCCATAGAGGAATATTTCATCAAATGAGCCATATATTTGCATATATGGAAAAAGTTTTGAGATGATCGGTTTCTTGCGCGATCAACTTGTGCCTATGTGGATAATTGGCGCTCAATCAACAGAGGTAGCTCTTGGTATTTACTCAGCCGAGAAAGTTGTATGGAAGAATAACAACTTTTCATATGTCGATAACAACGAACTTGTGCGTGACTTGGAACAACTCAGCAATGAAGAATCATTGGGATCGCCAAGCTTGCAAAGGTTCCAATTGTATTCTGCTCAAAAGTGTTAAAAACCATCGATAATAATAACATTTCTTGGCAGCTCGAGAAACCAATATCACGAATGAAGTAGTAGAATTGATGTATTGAAAACGTGCATCGTTCATGTTCCGTTTGCTATTCTTTAAATTAACATAAACGTGTAATAATTTTTTTTTAACCGTAAGAAATATTTTTTCCGCAACGTAAAAATTGCTAAACGTCATCGAAGTCGACATATTTTTGCAATGTTATCTTATCTAGAACTTATCTTATCTAATCTTATTTAGGATATAAATTTTTAGCCACAGATGCACAGTGTTTCGATTTAGAACATTGGACTGAAACAGTGTATGCGCTTGCGTCTTGAAAGAGACCTTTCAACTCTAACGAGATTTAAAGAGAGGTCATAAAGAGAGAAAGAATGTGTAGCAGAGATTTCTTATAAATGTCAAAAAATATGGACTGAATAATGAAACTGCATTAGAGATGTGCTCTGATATGCAAATGCGAAAAGAAAGTATCCATGCTTCATAAAATTCACCAACGTAACATATTTTATAGGGCATTGGCTGAAATGAGATCTACTGCGAAGAATCGACGAGTCGATACAAAACTTGTTACAATTGTCTTCACATCAACCAGGTATTCACTATGATAGCTAATCAGGTTCATCGTCACGCACACTTTCACCCATTATTAATTAAACTATCTATATTCGTTTTGTTGCATTTTATGAAACTATATAACGAAAAATGCAGCTTCGACTACTGTGAGTATAAGCCTATAGACATGTTGAATAACACTCAACAGATTCAGTGTGAAAAGCACAAAAACTGGGCATTGCTATAGATCATTGTTTGTGTCGCGTCATAGATAGCGTCATCGATGCCGTTCGTTGGCGAATGTTGATGTTACTGTTAGCCTAGCCAGTAAGCACAAAAGTTTTTTCTTTTAAACGGAAAGCTGATATTGGTTGGGTTCAGATTTATGCCCCAAGGTTCAATGCAAATTCGCTGGCGCATAAACTTGCAAGTTTGATATTTCAATATCATGAGGAATTCAACATCAATTAGTTTGTTATAGATTGAAACATTCGCTGGTGTTTTCATTCGTTAAGGTGTGAAATTAAGAAATTTCATCGGAATTCATTCCTTTAGAAGAAAGTGAAAAGTGATTTGTTCTCTTTCGAAAATAAGCTTATGCAAAATCCGCAAGAACATCTGAAAGTTCCCAGTAATAACGGTTTGTTTTCTGTTTTCTAACGCGGCATCTTTTACAGCAATCAAGCCGATATCGATGCATCAATGGATGACGCTAATGCACTAACCAAAGATGATGACACCTTAATAATGATTGGGATTAATCAGCAAGTAGATATGCATTTGCTCAGTACACTAAACGCATTCACCATCCAAGGAAGCAGCTTTGACGATAGGATCGCCCTTCAGGTTAATTGCAGCCCTTTGAAGTAGGCGTTTGTTTCCTTTGAGCATTTCACTGTCTTTGCCTTGATACGTGGACGCTTTGCTACGCGTTATTCAGATCCACAATTAACCTTGCTCTACCTGCATTCATGAACAGCTAACTGCAATCCTGCATCTGCTGACTGCATTGTTCTAGGAGCAATTATCGACAATAGTTTAGCACAAAAATGTTAAAATCTCTTCGAAATTTTCTCTCAGCCACTCCCTTACAAGACTCAGATGACCAATATATATGCAGCAGTTCGATGGCTATTCCTGTCACAGGCTTCAGCAACGTTCTTATTACAGATTAACTCAGCAGTCTGCATTGGGAAACCAAACCAGCCGGTTTCATCAACGAGTACGCCATCAACAACACCAATATCTACGCAACCTACGTGAGCCAAATGATTGTTTTTCTCTTATAACTTCGATTTTCTTTTCTACAAGGCCCAAAAAAGCCATAAGCTACATCATTTGGTCTTTGAAATACACCCTTAATCTGTCAACTGCCAAATAAAATTCGATCGGCAGGACGATCATTGTTGTAGAATCCATTTCAAACGTCATTAAATACAAAGAGATGCCGCTGCCATAATGCATTTATAAGAAACGGAAATGATGCAATTGATTAGCTGACAATTGTGATGAATTCAGTCACAGTTTGGCTCGGATAATACATGTCAGTTCTTTGCTGATTGCTTGCGTTGTAAGGAATGGTAGCTGAATGAATCTCACAGGCACACTCGGTTGGATCGTCTATCCGGAAAACGAGTGGTCCTAGCTTGCGATTTCAATTCCTGGCAACCCTTCTATTTGGTATTAAATCACTTGAGCAGTTCTATTTCGTTCGACAAATTGAAGCGTTTTGCGATTTTTTGACATCTTTCTCATTGCAGCCCTCATGCCAATCTACCATGCAATGTTGATGTGGGTGTCTATTTGGATGGATCAACTGCCATATCGAGAGCTGAGTATGCAGAGGTAATCCTTCCCAGATATTGTTCCATTCAGATATTCATATTAAAATATTACGTTACGCGAGTCACCCGTTGCACTTGCATCAAGAGGCTTAATTCTATCGTTATCTTCTTTGCAACTTAGGTAAGCATATTTCCGCTTATTGATACTATACAAAGAATGACGCAAATATTTCAGGAAGAGAGAGTTAACAGTTGTTAGCTACATTTCGCATTTTACATGTCCCTTCATTTTATCTGACGTAGCGGCACAATCACCTGTAACTTCAAAAACGTTGGTCGCCACTGGGTCATTTTCCGCAGCAGGTTTCACGCGCTGGTGGCTCCCTTCGATGACTTATTCGACTCGTTCGATATGAAAAATGGAGGTTATAACAATGACTTGCGGTTTCTGAAAATACTAGGGTCCGCTATCGATTAAGTTATTGAAGGTGTAAACTTCACGGCACAAATGACCCACGATGCGATGAAGCCCAAAGCGAGTGATATCCAAGATAAGGTTGTGGCATCAGGACATCAACCCCCAATTTAAAAACATTCGTTGTTGTTTGAATATCGCAGTTGCAAGTATTCTGCATACTCTTTGATAGGAACTGCTCTCTTAGGAAGTGCGCTTCTTGCAAGAGAAGCTTTCGAAGAAATGGTATGTGAGTCCATCGTGGACTGACGTGTCAATCGGTGCGTACGGTAGCGATGAGGCGCCGTGGTTCGGTGGATTCTGGTATCACGAGGCTGAGAGCTATGAAGTTGATCTGAAGAATATGAGCAACATTGGCCCACTTGGACCTCCAAGTGTTGAGAGGCATATCATTTTGTCATTATTGCCATTTTTTGTTCAGTCTCATTGAGAAATTGAATTGGTGAGTTGTTTGTGAATAGATCGAATCATATGATCTGGTTTCTTCCTGATGAACTGAAGTGCTTAATTTTTAACGGAAATATACCAAATGCTAGGTTGTCCCCACTAACATGATAGCCAATAATGTCCTGCTGTTTACATCTTTCCCAAAAGATTATTGTGAATCTGATATGCTGAATTGAAATGCACTGACTGTCCGTTCAAAGTGAACGAGTAAATGGCTATTCCTTGGCAAGGCAAACTGCCTAATAATCAGCACCCCGGAATAAAGACTGCAAATGTTGGATTGGTGGCAATCAGAAAGTGGAGGCGAACAGCAAAATGTTTCAGAGGCCTGACCGCAACCAAGTGGCTCATTGACAAGAGGCAACGATACATGCACGTCGCGGCGTATATTCTCTTCACATACACCAGGTGAACGCTTATAGCTCTTGACTATTATGATGTTTTGCTTGTGACCGGCAGCGGCAGCATGAGGACGATCGAGCGTAGGCAGAGTGAAGGAGCCGATAACCATCTGACGATGCCGATATGTGAAAGCATAAGGGAGATAGAAGTATTTTATGGCGGAATACCAGGGCCCCCAAGCACGACTAGAACAAAGGCGTCCGTGCGGGACGAAGCCCGATCATATAGGCCTCGGATATTATATATTTGACGACGCATCAGTTTCACTTATAACAAAACAAATTTTTTGTCTGAGTGATGCAAACGGCAGAGGCTGAATTTTGCGCAACAATTAAAGCCCTTAGGAAAAATTTCTGCATCAAGTGGTATTGACGAAATTTCACACCTCTCAACAAAAATGCTCCATTTGAGGAGCAAAATAGTTCCAGATTTTGAGTGACTAATGTGCTCCTCATTAATGGTGTTACAGCAACGAAACGGACCTCAACGCGGCCAAACCATATGCGGACTACGTTGCAACAAGCGGTAACGATCTGATCGTTGTTGGGATGGGTTCAGAGTTCAATGCAAATACGGTGCAAAATACACTCGGATGGCGACCTATCACATCGACAACCTATAGCGATGCTCTTGCAGATGAGGTTAGATAAGTCTTGCATAATGTGACCCTATGAACATACGGTTTTTTTCTGGCGTTTAAAAAAAAAAGAACCACCTCCACTCTCTTCTGTTAAACCACAACTATCCTTTGTAAATCATCTGGAATATTTTCACGCTTACATCATAAACAAATTCATTCATGCTGTAAAATACACAATTATATTGTTCTATTGTTTTTCAGATCGCTGATGCAATTTGTAAGGGGAAAACGACCATACCAACTCACCCGTAAGTACACGCAATTATTTATACAACTCATTATTCTTTTATGCATATGATGAACTAATTGATTGCCTCAGTCACTTCTTCACTGACCGGAGTTATCTCGATGTTCCAATGAGTTTCCTGTGATAATGTCTTTATGAGAAACTGATTGATCATTTTGTCTGATTTTGGCATTTTCCACCTTTTTTTTGGCGAAGTGCAAAGTGATATTATGCATCATTGTCTTATCATAAGGCATACTAACTTAAATCAAAGCTTAATAAGTTATGACTTATTTGGAAACCTCAGTGCTAAATTAACGGCTCACATTATGCGCAGCCAATGTAGATCAAGAAGAAAGCAGCAAAGCCTTTTGTGAAACTAGTTGTTAGTTTTAGGCCTAAGCCAGGTTTGGGCTGCGATGTCGACGTTTTGATCTCGATGGACCTTTCCGAGGCAGTTCCAGCGGACAGTTACAGTAATGTGAGTACAGTTGATCTAATCGCCTGAGTCTCTTTTTTTGCTCCTTCAAACCATGAAGGGAACACAGTGAAACAGGTAACAATGTAGGAGTCACTTATCTGTCAATACAGGAACAACACGGAAGTATGAAGGTAGCCTTCAGAAGTGATGCACTATCCTATTTGAAAACGTTGATTTATGCTTGGGATACAGTATGTAGCGTTCTATTTGCTGCCATTTGTTGAAATGTGTTAAAGCTTCATTCACAGAATGCCTTTGTCCATTGACTCTTTATGTAGGATGACTCACGTTCCAAGCAATTATGCACCTTTGATTTACGTGTCTTTCGCTCATCTGTAAATCCTTTGTATTCATTTCAGCAAGTCACATTCCTTCGAAATGAGGTCATGTCAACATGGAACATCAATCCTTGGGAAACCGAAGTTGCGATTGGGATATTCCAGAGTGGAATGGCTTCTTGGGGTGCCTACGCTTTCAGATATGCAAACGACGCCGCTTTTAACGAAATATTTGCCGTATACGCTAAAAAGACTCCTGGATATGCCACAAATATTGCATAGTGAGCATTAGTCTTTGCAGCCAGATGCAACGATTTTTTAAAATTCATCAGCAGTTACGTTTTTATAAAAATGGTACCGAAATAATGAATACAACCATAAGATTATGCTCTGCAACCTGAAGTTATGCTTTGGGTTCAATTCAGAGAATTCTTATGTTATTCGACTTCAACTCCGAAACAAAGAATCTTTATGTAGGAAATGTAACTTGTAGGCCTCACTGCACCCAGTTTTTCTATATACAAAAGTTAATTTCTTGGGTGGCCTCTCCTGGTAAGGTGTAAAGGTGGTGTAGGATTGGTAAAGCTGGGAAGGGATCATCGGTTTTATTTGACACATTAACTACGCATTTTTACGGGCGTTCGAGTGTTTTGCAAAATCACGCCTCTCTCGTGCCTAACAAACACATTTACTTGTTGTAATGTATGTTATTGTTCGCAACATTTAGTCGTCATTTGCAGTGGAATGCAGTGCATACAAGACAAGATACAAGATGATCGACGCCCAGAAAAACGCGTTGTTACGCTTGCCTTCCTTTACAATGCGTATGTTGGTCAGCTCTTCATAACCAAACGTTAAGACCGATGAGAAAAGCGCGTCGCGTGGGCGCATGCTGGAATTTTTTGAAATATCATCTGCGCCAACACTTTCTTCTTCATACGAATGAAATTTAACTCGATATCACATCAACTAGAAGCATTTGCGAGTAAATCGAATCATAATGAAAATCTGAGACACTGCTGAAGGCGAAGGCATTGCAAATTTGTCTTTAACCTACAACAGCGAGAGGAAAAAGTGAAAGAAATCGCACACGTTCAAGCAGACGGAACTGACAAATTTGCAGTAATATGTTTAGAGCAGAGAAGACGAGAACGTTGAATCATGGGAAACAGAAAATCCGTATGGACAGCGCACGGTCATCCACAAATTATTCCGCTTTCTTCTTTTTCACGTATTCAAATTTGCAAAAGTGACATGCAATTTTCCTGGTGGTATGCGGGAGAGGATAAAAAATTTAGAAGTGAAAAGTGGAATTTTTTGGAAGGATAATGAAGAAATTATGGAATAAGTTTGTGTAGAGCAGATGGGAAGGATTCACTAAATAAAATGCTTTGCAAGAAGGGCTCTTGTTGCAGAAAACAGGAGGATATTGAAGCAGCAAAACCGTTTGCCGAACAAATCGCTTCTAATGGAGACAGGTTGATCATAATAGCGGTTGGTTCGAGTGCGAATGTGGATCTCTTCAGAATGCTCTCTAACGAAACACTTCATCTAACGGACTTCAATGGCAATGCGGCGAACGAGGTTTGCGTTGCATATTTTAGATAGTCCTCTTATGTGATCTATATACTTTCGAGTTATTTTGCATATTCTTTCAAAAATGTTTTAGAAATGCAATTTTGCTCATTCTCACCATGTTTTAGCTTCACCATTATGGCGCGCGATGTTTTTATCTTTGCAATGAGTGCGATGTTTTTGGTATTCATGCTTTTGCATTGAATTTCAGAGAATACGGTGGAATGGGTTAAGTAGCTTGCTTCCACTTTCGTCTCATTTTATTGTGCAATAAGTACGATTGCACAGCAGAAACATCGGCGCGATATGCGCTTTTTACAGGCTATTTCCTGAAGTGAAAATTTCCTCTACATCGAAATTGCCCTGTTCCCATTACGTATCCACAACGGATGATAGGATGATCAATAGAAATGGAAGTGGATTTTCGTCATCAACATTTTGCTATAAGTTCTGCACAAGAATTTCTATTGTTATCTTTTTTAATTTTCTCTTGAAATTGAATTATTTTGCAAATAGGCCGTAACATATGTTCAGCATATTCACATATCGCGTTGTGATATTCTTTTCTCATAAAAACATTCACGTAATGTGTGAAATGGAGATAATTAATGTGTATTGGCGAAATACAAACCATTTCGATCTCTTTTGGCATCTTGTTTAGAACGATGAATTTCTTCTCATTTGTGCATTCATCTATTTGTAGTGATAATGAAGATCAACCTAAATCAGACTCTTCAGCAAACTCTAGATCTGCTCATAATTTTGTATAGGCGAGTAATTCGTTCATTCAACAGTGTTTAATTGTTTCGTATTAATGCATAATTTCAATAAATCGTTGTTTTTTTTTCTTTAGAAATCAGTCAATTTCAGATCAATGAAATAATCTGCGCTCAATCACCATCTGTCTCGATTGTATCTGACATTCAAGGTAGGTGATATGTTGATTTTATTTCACCTCGTTACCTTTTTTTTTTTCAAATCCTTTAGAAATCACTCTTTCAATATGTCAAAGTTGATTTCAGCAAGCAATAAATAGAATCATATAGGTTAATTCAGTGATGATTTATATCCTTTAAACGAAAACCTCCACATACACTCTTCAAAACTACTGTCTCTGATGTAATGGAAAATATGGTGTGCTATTCGCTGCAACTAATTTTAATAAAAAAGAGCCCTTGTGATTCATTTATTCTTCTAGGTACCTCCAATGTGAGCGCTCTAAAAATATTACATGAGTTTCGTATTCATTAATTAAAAAATGAACTACTCTATTCATATATTATACATGCTTAATGATATATATTTGTAATTACGTTTATATAATCCTTCATATCCTCATATGTTGCAAAAATCATCTCACTTTACTCATTGTCAACTATCAGAATTTGAAACGATCCAACTTCAAATATCTCTCTTTGATAATAGAGCACATCTTTTTTTCCGATTCATCCGTCATAGCTCGTCCCGATAATATGGGTAACTACATAACCATCCTGTAGCGTAATACTCTCATCCCCTAGCTTCATTTTTTGATGATTGTCATTCCGAACTGAAAAGTTGAACGTGATAATCGTTGTGCAAAGAAGATATGTTATCAATTGTATGTTGACAATTCAAAAAAAACTTATACTAAATGATGGTCGCATTTCACATGGTTGCATCTTTCGATCGATAAAAACCTGGTCCTCATATATTAAGGTCGTTTTATTATTGCATTTATTAACTGTCTATCAGAAAATTATTAAAAACTTCAACAATATCATAGTATTTTGCATTTTTTTGCATCCATGAGGCCTTTTAAAACTTTTTTTTTCAGGCAAATGAATTATTCAGTATTTCGATCGTTGAATCGTTAAAGACTCATTCATCTTCATATACTCCGATATATTAACAATAAAGAATTTATGCCATATTTGCAAATATGCATTCTCGGTCATTGTAGAGATTCAGAGTAAAAATTTTTGATCAATCGTTGTGCACTAACGAATCTACCAAAATGCGACTTGATTTTCAGCGTTGATAAAACTATACGAATTAAGTGAAAGCCGATCCTTTTTTTCACTATCCATAATAATGGAACTATGATTTTTTAAAGATTATGTATTGTCAAATTCAATTGCACCACAAAAGCTGAGATAAGATTACCATTGAAAGCACATACAAATGAATTCATTACTGCACTTGCATTTAATTTCACACTGAGTGAAGCTTCGAATGCTTCGAATATTTAACAGAAATTTTGACGCAGTTTTTTCATTAATGTTGTCGTCAAATAGATGCATGAAATATATCAAGAAATGCTGCAATTTATTGAAAACCTAAATGATTCAATGGTATATTTATTGTAGAAATGGAAGTAATTTTTTACTGATCGGTATCGAGAAGGCTTCTTAAAATTTTAGAGGAATTATTTCACATCTGAAGAAATTTTATTGGTTCAAGAGACTTTGTTAATCATTATAAGCATTTGAATTAGAAGCCAACTATGACCCTAATTGTAGCTTAGATTATGCTCTGATTTATGGCCATTTATCTGCTATATTTAGCGTTGAAAATTCGTATAAACGAAATAATCGTCTATATGAATTTTCCATTCATATAGACGATTATTTAAAATTTGTCGGGTACTCGATTATTAATTGTCGATCACACAAATTAGAAAAAAAAAACTACATTAGAGGTCGGAAAGAAGAGATTCAACGTTGAACAGCTTGGCACTGAATGACCAGTTTTTATTGCAGTTATACTGTAGCAGACAGATACTTCCTTCACAGCGTCACTAAATTTTTGAATAATTTGAACGATGAGCATTATTGTTGTTCCTTTCAATCATTATTAGCAGTGCATATAACAGTAACAGGCACTAATTAAACTCGTAAATAATTTTGCCCTTCTACTGGGATCACTGTTGATTAATTCGTTCGATAAAATCGAAATGAATCGCCGCCTTCTAATTACAATATTTTTGGAGCGTGTATTGTGATGCTCTCACACGCCTGCAATAAACGACGCAACCGTTCACCGCAAACCATTAAACAAAGGAGTCCATACACATCAAAAGTTTTATAGCGTGTTTTCGGATAATTCAGAAAATGCAATATTGGTTTAGTGTGTGTATTTGTGTGGCAGTATGTATGGCGTTTATGTGTGTGCATGCGTATGTGTGTGCATGTGTGTGTGCATGTATTTATGTGTATATCTCTGCATATATGTGTTTGATGTGTGTGTGTGTGTATTTGTGGTGTGTGTGTGTATTTGTGTGTGCATGTATGTGTTTGTGTGTTTGATGCGATTGGTTCAGCATCATCCACACTACATCATTGCTGTATGTGCGTCATTTGAATTTCCCTTTGTTCACCGCCAGCTGGTTCACGACCCGTTTTGCGGCATATTCATTGTTGATCCAGAGATGATTATCGCTATGAAATGCAAACTCTTAATTTCCGTTCACATCGCTCAATAATTCATACACACCCAAGCATAATTAGGAAAGAATTCTTCAAGGTGTGCTTTTTGTTTTCATTGCCAACCGGAGTAAATGTTAGATGAAATATTCTGAATGAGGAGGGATAGAATTGGAAATTGTTTTTGAGTTTTTAAATCTGGTAACCGCATTGGTAGGAGTTCACGTGTCGCTGTCGCCTACAATGGGTAATACCACAAAGGCAACATGCCCCTTTCCTCCTGCTCAAACACCCCCCCCCCCACCCACGACCTTTCACACGTGCCGGCGATTCATTCGTCATACGGCGGGGCCTACATGTGGAGGCAGAGCAGGAGCCGAGTCTCCAAGCCCGTGGAATCTGTTCTGAACCACTGAGGTTGCCGAGGAGAACACTCCTCCATCACATCTGAAATGCCGCTCATTCAACGTAGGAAAAGTGAACTCCTTTACTTCCCTCTTCTCTCGTAGCTTGCCGCCCCACCAAGAGATGTACAAGAGCATGATCACCCCTCACCACGCAGAGAACGTCATGAGCGCGTAAAAAATATTCTTGGTGACAAACAACGACAACTATAAATAGTCCCAGTGTGATTAGGTAAGTGAGATCTGCCAAACGCAGACTTCGATGCCTATAAAAATGCTCACATTGCATTGGTGGGAAATATAAAGGATAGTCGTGAAGATTGGACCTAACTGAAGCTACAGCTATAGCTGGAGTGTAGCCACAGCTGGAAAATAAGGTTGAAAAGGCGGTAAAATGCCATAAAAATAAGGGATAAAAATAACTCAGAGGGGTCCTTAAGGAAGGGGGAGGGGTTGGCAGATTTGTTGAATGGTGCGTTCAGTTCCCGGCAGATATTGCCCTCTGTTCACGCCTCGCCCAATCTACCACTTCCGCGCGAGTGCACTTTTTCTTCTAACGGCGTACGTTGTTCCGTCATCTCGTATTCATCGTACATCCTGTTAACCTTTCCAAAACCCCTTATTCTTCAAATTCACGCACCCGCAATGCGCTCCTTTTATATCAAGCTGTGTTTCTCTCGTTGAAAAACCTTTTTGCTTACAACAAGCAATGAGTGCTTTTAATTTAACGTGACGATTTGTTTTCGCGTATTTTTCCTCCTGCCTTTGCGATAATTTTAATCACACAGGCCATAAAACCTCTGGCAATGAAATTTGCATCATTTAATCTGCGCCATTTGGTGTACTTAAATTCATTTCATTTGGTTATATAGTATATGAGTTATCAGTGGTATAATATGCACCTGTAATGATCACATCGGTCAAGCAATGGAATGAAACATGATGAAATTCACTCATTCTTTTAAAAAACCTACGTCCAAAGTTCATTTTTCACAAAAATTTGACGCTTTGACGTATTTCTTCACACAAGAATGATTACTTATGTAGATCCAAATCATAAGATTGCTTCCTCATTGTAAATCATTTCCAGTTAGCTGACTTAAAATTTACACATGCACATCTTGAATTCTTTAAAAACATCTAGGACGTATGAAAGAGACGGCTGATCAGAATAGGATTAAATGGCGATTAGTATCGAGCATAGATAGATCATCTCTACCAAACTTCATTGTCGTATTATTTAACGGGACGGAGGTACACATGAGCGTTGGACGATGCAGTCGTAACGCCATATGCCTCTGGTTACCGGTGAATATGGTGCTATGTGTATCAGTGGGTATATTGGAAGTGTTGCTTTGCTGAATGTGCTGTTTTATGAATTTGTGTTGTATTTGATGGTAACATCGCCGATGAGTTGGAAAGTACATTAAGCCTGATATTCTAAAAAGTACTTACAGGTACTTTTTAATCGGACTCGTTGAAAATTTTCTCCTAGGCTATTTTCTTGAAAAAGTATTTTAAGTCAAGTTTACTAACAAGTACTTCATAGAGAAGCTGCTAGCATCAATCTCCCTGACTCACTTTTTCGTTCGCTAACAACTTGAGTTGATACTTTTTTACGTATCAGTGGCATCATCAAAAGTGACGTCCAATATTTATTGTAATATACCAATACTTGCTATCCTTACGACAACATTGTTCTATCGTATTGAATGATTAGCAAAAGAAAGGATATTGAATATTTTCAGAGTTTTCACTATGTTTCGCTCCATATATTTAACTTTAATGGCTTTTTATGGTGTATCAACTCAAGAGGTGAGCCTATCGTCGACTTTTATACCTCACTTTGATGGTTAATAAATAAGTAAATAATTGTCGTATAAAGTGAAGTATAAAAACTTTATTTAAAACTTTCAAATTGTTGGTGAGTGATCCATGGAAAAAGATAATAGCAAGAAAATTTCGATAAAATGTCGACAAAATCTTTTGCAGGGATCGCTGTAAATTTTCTAGCAAGTAGTTTGAACGATTTGCTTTTTTGCAATAATAAGAAGTCAAATCAATATGAGTTCAGCTATAATTCAGCAGTTTCTTGCGAATATTGACCAAAAAATATATTGTGTTTAATTAACGTCCGTACATGTTTATGCGTGTGTATTTCGATCTGTAAGTGGGAATGTGTCTATGAAACGGGCCCATTTTCATTCATATACTGTGTTCCGTTGTCGGATGCACCACTATAAATCACTTATTTAGATAAATGTAAATATTTGATATTCGTTGCTATTTTTAGCATTCTTATATCTGCTACATTCTGAGAGATACAAAAAAGCCAAATAATAATAGAATTTCGAAAAGGATCTCATAATTGAATTTTAATGGCGATGTAGTTCGGAATCAATGGAGACCTTGGAGCTTATTTTCGTCGTTTTAGCATTTAATACGCAAATAAAACTATTCAATAGTTCTATTTATGTAACATCTAAAATAGCCCATCACCTATATGTGAAATATATTTCTGAAATAGGCTATACAGTATCCATTCGATTGTAAAGCATGTCTAGTAAGAGAAAATCACTTAAATTATCATGATATTAAAAAATATTAGTTTTTTCGCAATCAGAATATTGTTGCATTATGCGTAATTTATAGTAATTTTATATTCCAATGATAGTTTTCGCAGAAAAAAAAATTGCATATATTCACAGGAAAATATTACAATATATACAAGAATAAAATATCAAAAAATACTTAATTATAGAATGAAAAGTTTTCAGATTGCTATATGCCCACGAATTCCACTTGAAGAATGTTGTCGTATGCGATGGTCTGCGGAATGTGTACCGAAATATTGTTTCAAATATGTGATGGCACATTGTCCCGATCGTAAAATGCTTATGTTTAGTCGAACGATGAAAACAAGAACTGATATTCGACGAGCACCATCAAACACATTCGTTAAGACTGAAGAAATTGTAAGTAAATAAACCTTTGGCAAATCTAATCGTCAAGGATGATGAATTTCTTCAAATATTGTTGTTACTAATAGAAAAATCGTATTATGAGTGTACTAAAATCTGATGAGATGATAAGATAGTTAAAAACAGTCTCAACATACAAAGAAGTTTCTCTTCTTTTATTTACTCAAGTTATAGCAATCTCGCCGTTATTCAGGATTGTTACTTCTTTTTCCTTCTCTTAATTTGAACCATTTAAGCTATAATGTTTGCAAGCAGAAACTCCATATATAAGAAAATTTTTGTAAGTATGATATGATGAAACAAACATAATTTTATTCAAATATATTAATTTTAGCCGAAATGTGGGACTGCCGAAGCGAATTATGAGCCATGCACAAGTAAAACCGTTGCTAATAAGTTGTTCTTATCGTGTTGCAAATTATACGTCCCACCTGAATGTCATTCGATGTGTGTCTATGAGACCGATCAAAGAACTGCAAGAGCAATGGTTAAGCATTTTTTAAAATTATTTTCAATTATTTTATCATATGAGACGAAAAATATCGCCCATTTATATAATATACCAAATTTATGAAGAAAATATATGGTCAAGTTTTTTTTCATTATATCTAATTTTTAATGAAAGATCGACCTATTTGAACGGATGGTGAGGGGGAGGCTGCGAAAGGTAAGCGAATAAAGGATCTGTTATGGTGGCTTGCACAAAAGCTTTCGAGTATGAGATGGCCAGGCGGAGAGACTATTCCAAATTTCTGCAAGGAAAAAAAATAGAAACATTCATCATATTGTTATGATGATTAAAAATGTGCAATGTTTCATATTGTATTTACGACTAAGTTCCAATATGACGACTTAAAAGAACGACGGATCGACCTGACATAAACTAGATAGATCTATTTTCTACCAACTTTTTGGATCACTACGTTGCTATCTAAAAAAAAATTTCCCAAGAAAAATTGTTTATTTTTATTCATAAAATAAAAATTCCGTTGTTTGCTCTACGAAATGGAATTTCTATCTAAAAATCTAAATCTTTGAAAAGTTTTGCAATATTCGAAGCAATTTTTGCGCAAAAAAAGAGGTAATTCTTTTAGAAAAAACATTCCAGACGTACTGATCGATGGTGTTTACAAATTTAATCAGTTAATTATTGTTTAATCCTTAAAAATCTACACTGAGATATCGACTAATAAGTAGTATTGATCTATATTAATCGATATGTGGTCACTGATCATGTTCAACGGTGCTATTAATACGATCCTTGTTGTTTTATATGCAAATATGAATCTTCTAGTTCTTAGAAGAACGAAAATAGTCGTTCTCGTATTCTCGTGCTTTAGACATCAGATAAAATAATTCGTTCCCATTTTATAATGATCAGAAACCTAAATTTAAAGTGAAAAAAATTGATATCCTTCATTGAAATTCACAAAACATTTAGTCGGTTTAAAATATGATTGTCACATAATGAGGTCCGTTAATATGAAGTGTTACAAATTACAAAAAAAAAAAGAAAAACTGGAAGGGACTACAACGATAAGATTTCATGCCTTTTTCGTTTGACGACCCAATTTCCTTGGTGAATGTTTTGCTGAAAATTTGAAATTTTATAGAAGCATTTCATTACCCTCTCAAGAATTACTGAAAATTTCACTTCTCTGAATATTATATTTGCTTGAATGAAAAACCCTATTGAGTAGATTTTATTATTGGAGGCAATGGAGTAATTTTTATCATATTTTAGCTTGTTGAAATGGTAAAAGAAAACAATTGTAATATAAGATATTTGTCGGGAATTTTATATTGTGCATCACAAAATCGTGATAATCGCAAATGTTGTGCCGATTTGGATTTAAATGCACCTCAACTACAGGTTTGCAAGTTTTTTTAAATATTTTGGCTAATTTTTGATTTCATTACTTCAATTATGAAGGAAATTTGCATATATTCGTCGCGTTTTTTTGATAATTTTTTTAAAATAATATTTTTTTGATTTTTATCTCTTTTAATATAAGTTAAAATCTGATATGATTTACGCACCGTTATTTCAAATAAGCTGCTTCAGACGCACTAAATGGGTGGTGTATGTGCACCATCATCCCTAATATAGCCTCTACCTATGATGAGAACCATCAAACGAATACTTTAGTTGCTTCACATATTTGTTCAATCAGAATTTCCCATAGGTGTATCTTCGATTCATCATTGCAAAATGTCATCTAAAGATTTGTGCACAGACGGCAATGACCTAAATCACATGTATTTGCAGGTGGGAAGTCGATGTCTGAGGATGTGCGATCCCTCTGGGACGGCAATCGAAAAACTATCAAAAGAGGACGCTACCTGTCTATTTAATTGGAATGTTATCATGTATTGCCATCATAGTGGCATTCGCGAAATGTAATCTGGCAAATACCTCGCAAATAAAGGATTTTTCCTTCTCAGCCCTCTGTTGACATATCGAACCTACCTGAGACTATCTGTGGAGGTGAATGTAATAAAGAAATATCAGAATCTTGTACAACTCGTTTCGCTACAAGTGGAAGATGAAAAACAAATAAGGATCGAGTGTCATATTGCAATTAAGTTCGTTCATTAAATTTTTGCATATCTTAATCAATAATGATACAAAACCGCCGTATTTTGTGGATTGTTGGAATATCTATGAGCTATTATTTGCTAGCTATTCATCGTGTATTTGAACCATGCAATCATCACAAGCTAAAAATTCCTTCTCAGAGGTGAATGGAAAGACTGATGGTCTACAATTGAACTTTCGCAAAATTGTACTACCACATCGTCACTGTTGTTACTTCTTTACCTACTGCACATACTCTTACCACTGATGTTTGCTTTCCTTTCCCCTTCCCCTTAAAAAACTTCATATTTACCAGTGCCGATAACCGAATCCCGTATCGTCTCATAAAAAATCCAATATTCTCCTATGAGCATTCCAAGTTATCCATTCAAGAATTTAAATGCAAGTGGTAACATTTGCACCGCTTTATTTTTCATTCTGATACAAATCACACAGATGTGATTGCTATAGACCACTCCTCCCAATCCCCTCCCCCTTGAGATTGTGATTCACAAAACATTTCTGAGCCTAAGTCAACCTTAAATTACCGAAATAGCGATATCAAAATACCTGTTTCATATTAGGTCACATTCTCGAAAATTTGAATATTAAACGTATTATGTAAATTTCTTCAAACGATCTTGTTCGCCAAAATAGTAGAACTGATCTCAAATTTGCATATTTCAATATTTCGGCGAATTTCCCTCCCGTTCCAAATGCTTCCTTTTTTCAATTGTAAGTTGAAAATCAAAGGTAACGATTTACACACATACGCACACACACACATACAGCGAGAACCGGCAAAAACAAACGGCGATAATGAGAGAAAGAATGTAATGAAATAAACTGCAGAGCCCATAGAAAAAATGAAACCAATCAAATGACAATAATTTCTCTTTAAACATCCAATTTTATTGGATTGTTTTTTTTTCTATTTGTACATAAAAAAAGCTCTGCAGTAACGGGCAAGTAATAATGGCGATTCGATGAGGTGATAGAAAGGAAAATATTTGAATTTCAATTGTGAAAGTTTCATCGGCCTTTTCCATAACGGTAAATTTTTGTTTTTGTTCGATTATCGATCGAATTATATCTTATTTCTCGATCGTTTAATGCGTAAAAAGAAAATCGAATTTCTAAAATTCCGAATTACCCGTGTAAAATCTGCTGGTTACGAATTATCAAGTGACATGAAAAACTCATAAAAATTTAGGTCATTCTGTTGTGGTTGCCGATTTTTAATGCATAAAATTCGAAACAAAAATATCCACCCAAAAATTTCGACTTTCTGCGAAGCGAATCCATCAACCATTATAAAAGAAATAATTTCAGAAAGAAAAAAAATTAAACTTTGCCAAATATGGCCGGTTTCAATAATTCATAATCGAACGTGACAGCCGCGCTATTGACAGCTCACAGAAAATAGTTACTGCCAATAAAATACTATCAATGACACATAATAAAGTAACGATTAAAATGGCACAGAAATAATCAAAAAAAAAAAAAAAAAGAAAACAAAAAACAGAAAATAAAAGAAATGATGTCAATCAAACGAGCAACATAAAAATTCTCAAAAATTCAATAAACGATAAGCGGTGATTAGCAAAATAGAAGCGAAGATATTCATGCTGAATTTGTGTTCACTATGGTATTGATCGCTTTAGGGTTTTTCTTGTTTGAGCCTAATTGCGATCAAGCATTTGAGCAACTTTTTTAAACCTGGATTTTTGAGAAAATTTTTTGACCGCCTAATTTTTTATTATAAAAATAAAATTATTTTGGCTTAATTCGAAATTCGATTCATCTATTTTTCATACTCACATTTTTCCACCTTCAAAAGTGATCATCGTTCCGCTTCAAGCGACCTTCCCCTCGTTTTTCTATCCAACAATTGTGATCACGCTAGCGCGAAAACTGGAATTTATATTTAAAGAGAAGCTTTATACTCTTGAAATGGTATGTCGTTAATGCTTTAATATAGAGAGTGAATTCTATGAATACTATCACGACCAATCACGATCCAATAATCGAAAAAAAAAGACTTTTTTCCCAACTACTATAAAAAATTCCATTTGGTCTTCCAAAACAAGCTTTCTCATATTTTCCTTGCAAAAATTATCGAAATTACTCCATAACTAGTAAATTGTTGCTCAAAGTTTTCAACATTTCACTTAATCATTCCTATTCGATCATTCGAATATTACAATTATATGAATTGCACACAATACATTCAAAAAGAATGCAACATTGAAACATGCCATAAACAATAGATTTGCATTTAACATACGACAATGATAGTAATTCCCGTGGAAGAAATCATATCATCAAGACCGAATATGACTCAAATCCGCTAAATATTTATCACTCATTGGAATATATCAACACAGTCTATCCTTAGGCTTCATAGAGAATCCCATTTTTTTTTTTTTTTTTTTACCATAGAGAATATTTGTAAATATGTCAACTCGATATTTACAAGTTTTTGCATAGCAAATCTTATACTTTTATTTGTTTATCATTTCATTCGATAGTCTTATATAGTTTTTTTTTTTAAATCCATATCTAACTTTCCTCGCAGTTTCTTAATGTTTATGAATCATTAAAATGGTTAAGACTTCCACATTCCTTCCCTCAACAAAGGAATTATACGTGTACGCATAGTGGAGACTCAATTAATATGACCTATATGAATCCTCTTCTAATGAAACATGCAAATATGGGGCTAAAATTTCTTCGGTTGAAAACAAAAGGATTTATCGGTATTTCATCGCCTCAAAAAATTCCCACCCGATTTTTTCAATAATCCTCAACAACTTAAAACCTCTCATCAATGTGTCTTTTTTACATTCCACATTATCATTCCAATCTGATTAACGCGCATAGACGCGTCAGGATGCTACATTTCAGGGTAAAGTTACCTTTTAGACGAATTTTCTAACCATAACCTCGGATATTTCTTCGAGAAAAACTCCATCGAGTTATCCCAATAAATTCTCCAGTTCGACAAAAAATATCATATGACTAGAATAGATCACCTGCCCACTTCTATTTGCTCCCTTTTCGCACCCCCCC
>JAAVTS010000471.1:80001-95350 GCA_022845575.1 Baylisascaris ailuri | reverse complement strand
TATATGTACACATATACAAAACAATTATACTGTTTGTAGGAAATACTAGACAGTATGATCGAGTATGATGTCGACTTTTTAGCAAAGAAATGTTGTGATTGTGTGCGCTTTTCAACTTTCCATGTGTACCGCTGATGATGAAAAAGAAACATTTTTGCATTTTTGCATCTTTCCGTTATATTTAAATTATTGCATTCGAAGTTTTCATTGCAAGCTTGTATGCACATCAATTTCAACGTTGTCTTGGCTATTTCACTTTCTTCTGCAAATCAGCATTCAGGAGTGTACTGTAATCCTTTTTGTGCGTTTCATTCCATGCGTGATCATTTTTGCGCTTTCATAATTCGAAAAAGCTATTGATGGGATTTGATACGCACAAACTGCGGTTATAGATTTTTAAAAATTTCATTTTTATTCACCATTCTCTTACTACATTAACTTCTAAATGAGCTCCGTGTTTTCTCGTAACTGTGGAGTTAAATACGGCTCGCTTAACCAAGCATATACCGATCGTGACGGCTAATTTTCAACTCGATGATTCGAGTTATTCAAGATGTTATTTTTTAAATCGAATTTGAAAGAGCGAATAGGGGATTATTGTAGAGGGAGACTTGATAGGCGACTTTTGATTCACTTCAACTGATTATTCATCGTGGCAAAATACCAGAAAAAGTAAATTACTTTAATGACTTCATAGTTTAATTGAACACACACAAACTCCAAATTTTTAGAGCACACACAAACTCTAAAAATTTGGTTTGTTGGTCATTCGACTAGCGTTGGATGAAAATGCACTAGGTCACCTGAATTTTTTGAATTGCTTAGGATCAACGATGTGAATTACACTGACTTAATTTCGTATCTCTAGGTTCAGTGGTTCCCAAGTCGAAACTACCAGACCGGCATATGGCCAGAGAGACGAACACAAGCATACGCATGCGCACGAACGTGGTGGCGCCATTTTGCGCGTTCATGAAGCAAATTTACAGTCGCACATAAAAAGAGATAATAGCAGAAAGTGTAGGTAGCATTTACTTCAATGTGGCTTCGACCTTTCATTTTCAACGTATGCCTATAATCGATTAAAAGAGTTCAATTATAGGACACAGTGTGTTCGTGAATTTTATTGAGTTCATTCTAAGCAATTAGTTCGATACAATATGGACGTTTTTTTTGTCATGGAAATAAAGTAACGCTTAGACGATTTGCATTTGCGATATTCACTTCAGTGATGAACACATCGCAAAATTTGACGAGAAACATTTACGCATTGGTGATCTTTAAATACCACAAAAATGTTTCATAATATGAAACATTCAATCATTAGCGACTTTTAAATACCACAGAAATGTGATATAATGAGAAACATTTACGCATTATTAACCCTTGAGTACCACAAAAATGTGAACTACAATATAAAGACATACTTCTCTTGCGTTGGGTCTTTCTAAACTTGTCGTCATGAGGCCAATATTTCGATAATGTGAATCAAATAACGACTTTTTAGCCAGTTTCAACAAATTATAGAATGCAACGAATATGCGTAATAATGCGCATTTTTTGCAATATTTTGTCGCACTAATCATTAAGCATCTCATTTAAAACAACACACTAGAAAGTGACAGGTTATGTATGCACTTTTTATATTGCGCCTATTATGTCAATGCGTCTTGCGCGATCATCAAAATACATAGATAAAATGTCGATAATGATGCGCATCTAAATTGTTGAAATTCCTATTGACATAATTTGCTCTTGCAATGCGATTGCAATGCGGTAATAAATTTGCAAATTTCTGTGACGATTTTAGCTCCATTAACCTCGGCAGAAGGTGATGGCTTGATGAGAAATTGAATTTTGAGGCATAACCTCATTGACTCGTCATTTGATGTCTGAATAGATAAAAAGGCATATACAAATATGACATCACTGGATTGCATTTTTTTATTGCGAAAATATGCCAAAAGTGCACAAAATTATATGGAAAATGCTAATGGCAAGAGAACAACTCTATATCGAAAAGCAAAAGTTTCCAGAATTCAATAAGAAGTTAACTGATCGGTAGAAATCATTGAATATTGACACACTGACATCACTATATGATTGTGGCATCATTAAGTGAGATATGAAACGAGATGAAGAGAGAGAAGGCACAATCAGTGCACACTATAGGCCCACCCCGTAAAGACCTACCGTAGTATTTTATAAAACGACCGTAAAAACATCATTAAGGAATGAAGATCATCGAGATTGAATCGACAAAACCAAGAATGGCTGAAATTACGATATGATCTGAGTGCTAAAATTTGCATTAAAAGGCTCCACATACAGGGATGACGATCACAATTTATGTGAAGATTTAGGATGATTCAATGTCAAAAATCAGAAATTGTTAAAGATTAACTGAATATGGAGTAGTTTGAAAGTATCAGTCGATTTCAGAAATGTGGATGTACTCCTACTTTGTAGTCAATGTTGAACTGCACCATTCAACTGTGCAACTTCCTTTTGTAAGGGATGAGTGAAGTATTTTTGCGTATCACATTGAAAATGATACGAAAATATTTTTGATGAGCACTGGAGAAAATATGAAATTTTTTTTGGCTCTATAAATGTGATGAGAGCTCAAAACTGTTAGTTCCGTCATCCCTTTAGGATTATAGGCTGAACGCTATTAGCGACAGACTAATGAAACCATACAAAACAAGGCATCTTTCACTCTTTTATATATAGTACGGATGAAAAAAGCGAAATTTTAATAGAGCATTAAGTTTAAAGATTGCTATATTTGACGGATGCATTTGCAGTTAATCTTTACGCAGATAACTAGGTTTCCGTACTTAAACATTATTCTCTGATAGCAAATTTTGCAAGAACAATTATTGGGATTTGTGAAACCTGACGTGGAAATTCGAATCATGTTTTCACAATTGGTAAAGTCTGCAAGCGAAGGTGACATGATATGCGCTTTTTCAGTTCCTTTCACCACATCTACTAGTTATTTGAATTTCTCAAAAGTAATAAAGTTCCCGCATTAATGCGTACAGTCGATCTGACCGCTCATGCAAATTTTCCACTTAGAGCTAGTTTCTAGTCGTGCCTATATATGTGCGTCTGTTTGTCTGTTNAGTTATTTGAATTTCTCAAAAGTAATAAAGTTCCCGCATTAATGCGTACAGTCGATCTGACCGCTCATGCAAATTTTCCACTTAGAGCTAGTTTCTAGTCGTGCCTATATATGTGCGTCTGTTTGTCTGTTCAGCAGTTTCATCTCAATAACCTGTAAAGCTAAAGTTGCAGTACGTCGCCGAACAACAACAGCATCGTTCTGAAGACGTCTGCCTACGATCTGTACACAATACTTCAACATTTGTTACCGAAACGTTTTTATGCACATTCTGCTCATTCATTCATAGTGCGTCGTTGTGTCTTCCAGTCACTATTCTCAGCACTAGACAACAATCTATATTTCCTTTGAATTTTTTATATTTATGATGTAAGGTACAGAATGACCTCCCATAATGCCTTCATAGTTGATCAATCAAAATCGAAACGATTTCCACATGACGTGATGCCAAAAATGCAAATAATTTGCGTATATTTTGCACGAGTTTGATTTCCCCTTCACACTGATCAGGCCATCGAATATTCTGCAAAGAGTCAATTTTCAGACTGTTTAAGAGGATCGTCTAAGAAATGAAAGTATTGTTTTGCATATTTTAATTACATTAGCAAACTCTCAGACTAGTTGATTAGCGACGCAAATGCAAACACATATATTGTGCCGGCTTCCCTTCTATTTGTTTGACGTCCCATTCATTCACTGCACAACATTTATCAATTCCATTTTAGTCAATTCAGTAATGTTATTCAAATAATACTGCGCTCTAACATCAGTATTTAGCTATCCTTTTTCATTCGCCAATAGTACTGAGTGCTGTACTAGACAGTAATTCTTTGAAAAAAAGGGTTTTTTTGCACGCTGCCATCATTAGTAATAGGAGCAACTATAATGTTTATGCGATCAAAGATGCCCAATAAAGCGAACAATTTTTTTTTGTTTCCTTTACAAATTTTGATAGTTGCTATAAGTGTGGGCGATAAAGAAAATATTATGAAGAAGATCTCATTATTGCAGCTTTAATTTCGATACCCTATGCTGGAGATATTATTTGCACATGTAATGCTACTAATATTAGCAACATTTCAAAAAATAAATCATCAAAAAAAATTACGATGAATGAAATATCGACGAGTGCGCATCTGAATCTTTTTTACATAACACTTTTATTTCTACGCTGCATTTTTTATATATTTTGCCTCTATGTTTTAATCAGCTATAATACTTTCCCCATGCGAATGATCAATTGGAATGTCAAAATGATTGAGAAATAACAATTCCATAAATCATAGCCCTGTATTGAACATATCGAAACAATTAGGCACATTATACGAGTTGAACAATACCACGAGTTTGAAAAAATTTCAAAAGTTGCGCTGTTGTAAATGAAAATATAGTACAACAGTGTTGTTTATGCTATTTAAAAACCTTACATTTCTACTATCTCGATATTAAACTTTTATCAGATGAGCTACAGATTTGTCCTCATGCCATTATGAGTTTGTGTTCAATATTAAAGTTCAATCATATAATATTTTTACTATAAGACAATTGATTATTATATCGCATTATTCATTTTTTGACATACAACAAGAGATTTTTTACAAAACTTTTTAGTCCCTCAAAAGAGCCAATTTTACTTATTATTTCGAAATATTTGATGTGATTATCTTCACATAAAAGATATGAACAAAGAATCACCTTATTTCCTGGTTATAGTTCACTTCTTATCAAATATTTTTGTTCGTGTCTCAGTTCCTCCAGTTCAATTCGAAACTATTTAGCATGCCGGAAATTGCACAAATCCTTTATCACTTAAATTAAGGACTGAATAAAAAAGATCGATTGTCAACACTATATAAATATTTCTATTCATTACTCATATATAAGCTCAGCTAGTCAAACCTATTGTATTCCTCATTGTACTTTTCCAACAGCCTTTTGTTGATATTCCATATGAAGACGCAAACTTTCGAAATGTGCCCTCTAGATTTCTATGAAGGAGTAATATTCAACATTTCACACATAAAGGTAGCGATCTTGAGAATAATGTTGGTTAATACAAAAGATTTCAATAAATAATAAAATGAAAAGCTCAATTTCCGCTCATGTTTCGTCAATATAAAAATGAGAAAGACCTAACTGGTCGATGATACGGCTATCTTTCTCTCTATTATAAATTAAGATTGTAGCGGAAGTGAAACAATATTCATGATCTATAGCACTCTGATCATCACTAATGCATTAACGTATTCGTATAATGTAAGCATAATAAAATTTGAAGCAAACAATCGTGTGGTATTTTGTATCAGATTATAATACAATGGGGAAAATGCGGTGAATTTCAAATATGGAGCAATATTTACGGCTATTGTTTAATTTATGCTCATAGTTAATATTTATGCTCATTGGTTTATTGAATGAAGTCTTTTATTGAATAATGAAGAATTAAACGTGCAGAAAGAAATATTTCACAAGAAAATATGGACCGATATTTTGGAAGCAAAATCTAGGCACAGTAAAAGATATGAAAGAATATAATTTATAAAATAGTTGTGATGAAAAATTAAGAAGAAATTATAAAGAAAGAAATTATTATGCTGTTGAAATTTTCATATGCAGCTGTTGATTAGGAAGAATGTTGTGAATGATTGATTCAGACAACGTTTAAAAGTGTAATCATTCACAGCAATCCCAAATGAATTCCTGAGTTTTGATTGAGCATACCGGATCGCTATTTGCGAAATTTCTTAAGGCAACCACAAGCATACAAATGTCGATCCTAACTGTGCGAATTTGAAAAATGCTAATAGAAACGATGAGAATTGGGAAAAGCCTACAATTATTTAAATTGATTCTGATAAGCAACTATTGCGTTTTCCCAAATTTTGTACGATCGCTTTCTCATGAAAGCTGCCAAATTTCTGTGGTATCTCTAGAGTAGACTATACGTAAGTTTTAAACACAACGAGATAAACCGAAATAAGAAATTAAATAAGCAATCGCTGTTTATGATGAGCATATCACTTTGGGTTATTTCAATGAGAATTAAATAACACTTTAGAATTGATCAAAACATCTATACCTCTGAACAATTTATGCATTTATGTTGATGAAAAAGAATAATCTCTCCGTCCGTTTTATATGGCTGAATGGGGGTGAACAAATTTACGTGGTTTGTGGTTCCAAAATAACATTTGGAATAAAAGTGTCTTAAATTTCTGCATCGTTAGATTACTGTTCTCACCTTGAATGTGGACTGTTCTATGATTTATCATTTAACCTTGTGATCTGAAGCTGAAAGGGCAAGCTAAAAGGGCAATCCAATTAAGTGCACTTGAATTGTACTGTAATTCTGTTATCCATTTGATTGCATCATTCCAATTAGTTATACTTCAAGAGCACAATCCAGTCGGGCTTACTGTAACGAAGCATTTCAATTGGTTACACTGTCCACTCACTTAGAGATTTCAAAAATGCAAATTTTGTGCATAATTTCCCCATGTCTTTTTTCGCAAATTTGAGAAAGCAATCAGTCTCAGTGTCCAGCAAGAAGTGTTCTTCAATGAAAATAGCCCCCCCCCCTCACTTTTTTTGTGCTGAAGCGCTCATTACGTACATGGTTGAAGGGTCGGTCATACGAATGGAGGCATAAGAAAAGCGTATTGTGGCGTTGCCTATGCGTGTCTGATTGTCGGCCTTTTCAGCAGCCGCAGCTTGGGAACAGATGAAGTTAGAGTCATGGAATCTAACGAGTCTATTCCATACTGGCATTGAATCTTCGGGTATCACTTCCATTGTGATCGACCAGCTATGAAATAAGTTTCAGGAGCTGAAAATGCCTATGTGCTAAGAATATATGCGCGCATTTTTACAATTGTAGAATGCGTGACGGTTGCATTTGCATTCCGCAAACTGCCGCCTTCTATGGCATCGAGTCGAAAACAGGCAGAATGGTCTACGGGGGAAGCCGGCCTGATAGGTATCTTTGCGGTTATGCTGACTCGACCATCCAGTTGATAAATTGCTAACAAATAATAAAATGTGCTCAAAAACGCATTCGTGTTTAATTCCAACTTATCCGGCCACCCATGCATATCTTCTCCAAACGACAAATTTTTTATATCCCATGGCCATGAAATGGAAATCAAATGGGGCGAGGATGTATGCAACTTTTTATGATTCCATCAACTATCGATGATATATCGGAAGTAGTGTGCGTTAGGCCTACTAAATTTCATGGTCCTTCAATAGATATCTAGCTGACACTGCAGCACAGACAAAAACATGATGTTGCCATAATGCGCTCCCGTGACATGCTGTTTGCATGCTCGTATTTTTATTCACTGGATGGCTTTCATGATATGAGTTGCCGCTATTGGGAAAACACACCGGAAGTAGATGAGTGAAATTTACTTTTCACATCAACTGTCAAAGAGGGGAAAATGTTCCACATGAGCTGACATCGCATATCTTTATGCAATTCCGAACTCTTCAAATCCAGATTGTGCTATGTTGCAGATACGTAAGGATGTAGTGACCTATAGTTCACTTAGCGATGCAGAATTCAAAAACCCTTTCAACCAAGATGTTGATGCCTCAGTTTGTAGTATTTTAATTTCTCATATACATCACTACTAAACTCTAAAATATCTTTAAAATTCGCGAAAACCATCAAGTATCTTCTCTTTGAGACACATCTAATAAACAATATGTTAAAATTGAGTCGTAAACGCAAAAATTACTCGTGAAAAAATTAGTTATTATATAAAACAATCAGTTCGACCTCTTCATCAACTCGCTATTTATCAGCTGCTGAGGAAGTTATAGATATTCAAAAGCAGAAGAAAAATGCTCATACTTTATATCGATCAGGCTTTCATTTAATTTCGATTTTGCTGCAACCAACTTTTTTTTGTATGAGACATATGCGGGTGGTTGGATTATTTAAAAGAAATGGTGAAACTATTTCACATACCTAATATTTGTTGATAATCTGTGGAAGTGGTTACTCGTGGAAGGAAATTATAAAAACGTATAAAATGGTAATTCATCTAGCACGTTTCTCAACTATTTCTCATCGCACGTCAATCGTCATCGTTTTTGCTATTTGCGAGACGAAATTTCCATCAGAAAAACAATACATGCAGCACACACATCGATATGCACACTTATATTGAATTTTTGCAAAAATTCGAGGAAAAAGCAACAAAGAAAAAGTATAGCGACCAGTTATGGTCACATGTTTTCTTAGTGACTGATGATGAATTTGTTGATTGAATTTATTTTTGATGAATGACTGAGTTTGCAATTAAATTTGCTGGAAATAAGGTAAAGGATTTAATATATAGGGATCGGAAGAATTCAAACAGCCATAATTCATTTTCAAAATTAGAGAAATGAGCTAAAATTTTGCTCTAGTTTAGTTAAGGTCAAAAAGTATAAATGTCAAATCGAGTGATTCAGATTTTAGTTGCAAATTTAAAGAAACAGTTACAGGTACAGTGCTTAAATACAAGATTTCGCATCGGCGATTATTAGAAAGGATGGGTTTTCCGTGATTTAAAGGATTTGGAGAGAGTGGTTTAAATGCCACCAAATATTACTGAAGAATAGTTTCAGTTTCTAAAAGGTTGATGCTTGCTAATTGCTCCAATAATGTGTGGATGTAAATATCGTCGTGGAGCTATAAAACAATGACACGAACAGAGTGCACCATACAAATTGACTGCATATATCGCTGGCGCATTCGTAAGGTTTCTGAGCATTGATAGTGTGCAATATTTTGAATTTAATCACAAATTCAAGATAAATTATTATAAAATTCGTCAATTTTCATCTTCCTCAACTTCGATGGACTATTCAGTGAACAAAGGACGACGTGACGGGATCAAAAATCAGCGGTTACCATCTCGCCTGTGAGTTAATTATGTATATCTTTGCGCGTAACACTCAAATGTTCATTCTTTATGCAAATATTTGAAGGCGTTTGATCGACACAAAATGGGATTATCGTATATGCCGGAAAAAATTGGCGGAAATTTTTCAGCAAGTTTATATTCAGTGGAATATTCAATGATCATGTTTAATATTAAACCTTTTTTTTCAGCGAAGCCAAAAGCATCTCATCGTTCAAACACAACAGCTTACTAGGAACACAAAATACGCTTTTGAAGAACTTTTTCAAGTTATAGCAATTTTGACACCGAGCAAAAGAATCCAAAAGTGGCCTAAATACTTACGATAATTTTGAGATGGCCAAATTTTGTTGCAAAACTGAACTACAGTTGCATATTTTGCCTCAGAAAGTGGTGGTTTATTATGAGAACTAGAATCATTGCGGAAAGGTCTTTAAAGTTAAAGTTAACTCCTACACAAACTGTTACTTTAATCATATTGAAATAGAGTATTCTGCATTATGTCTGATGAAAAATTTTAAACAAAACAATGAGAAGAGAGCAAAACAATTGCGAATGAAATTCTATGTATTGATCGAATCCATATATTCTTCGTCGTTATCCAGATCAACAATGAAACCATAGGCGTATGGAGCAAGAATTTTTGATATGCCACAATCGGATGCACAATAAGTGGCCGGCATTCCAGGTTCACCTGGTGCACCCCAAGCACCACGCTCTCCATAACGACCTTGCTGCAAATATACAAATACCGTATTTCAAATATTAGCCATATATTTTTTCGATGCAAAATGTCGATAAAAGAGTAATGAGATGGTTAAAAAATTGCAAAATTGAGCTATTGCAATATTCAAGGTAAAAAATTGCAAATGTCGAATTAATGCAATATTCAAAGCAATATGCAACGTTGGATAATTTCACTTTCTTATACGACCATCATTAGAAATGCAAAAGGAGTAAAAAGCGTTCTTCTTTTCTTTTGAATTTCATTATTTTTGGGTGGAAATGCATTATTTCTGCACATTGATGCGTAAAAATTGCAAAATAAATGAGAATTGTTGAAGCGAATGTAAAGTAAAACAATGCACGTAAATGGACAAAGAATATATCGTTTTAGCGACTAGAAAGAGCAGTGACAACTTATTGGCAAAGCGTTATTGCACGTTTTGCAATCGGCATAGTATGTTTATTGGGTCGATCGAAATATTCTCAAAGAAATGTGCGCATTTCAGCAATTAAAAAACATTTTATGGTTAGATAGCTCTCGAAATAGGTTTATGATAATTTTCAATTTTTATGGGAAACTTTTTAAAAGAATTTGAAGCAACTATTTTATGACAACGCTTGCCTATTTTCGTTTCAGAAAGAAATGATTTTTATTGAATTTTGGACAAGATTATGATAAGCCTAAATTTCGATATAGTAGTTTTGCTCTCTCCAGGCAACTTTATAAAAGTCAACGCTAAATAAAAGGAATTGCTAGAATGAAACAGTACTACTTTTAAAAAAACCTACTCTTCCTTGTGCTCCACGCGATCCCATGGGACCGGGTTGGCCAAGCTTGCCAGGAATATTCGAGCGTCTGCCAGGGATACCCGTAGGCCCTTTTGGTCCTCTAGTCCCATGTGGCCCTTGTGGTCCTTTTATTCCAATGCCAGCTGAAAATGGCTATGTAACCGACTGATGAAGATTTCGCAGACGCATTCAAGCGAAACTTCACTGAGATTTTCAAAGAACGAACGGACATAACCTTTAAAGAAAATGTAAAGTAAATTAAAATAGTTTTTTTTATTCGCAGTGGTATAAGCTCACTGTTGTTTTTTATAAGGTTACATACTCTGAACATAGAAAAAATGTCTTTGAAGCATATAAATCTCATCTTTAATGAATCCAATATGACATTTCCGATCGACGATTTGCAACGCTTTTATGAACATAATGATACGACATTAGATGAGATAGATTGCAGAAAAAAAAATTACAAAATGAAAGCATGAATAAAATGGACAATAGTAATGGAGAAGAGTAGAAGAATTTGAAGTATGGTACTGTTTCAAGTTGTTATTCATTTATCTGCTTTAGTGATAAATAAAGTTGAGAATCAATTGAATCATTTCATGCAACAAGTGTTTAGTTACCAGATATACTTCTTATGCATACGTTTTCACCTCAGTGTTAGAAGAAAACCTACTCTAAATTACATATAGATAGACATTCCATCGCAAAATAGCTCTAAGCTGTTATATCTCAGCTAGCGCTTCTTTTTTTGGAAAAATGAACGTCAAAGCAGAAAATCTCAACAATTTTGCAATTTTACTGGTTGTTTGCCAATATGATTTTAAAACAAAATAAAAAGCAATACAACAGGACGGTTCATAACTGAATCGGCCTCTAGTAGTAAACCTGCTTGGGAAATACACTTCTTCACTTATTATCGAAGGACCCTATTAAATAAACTGATTGATGAAACTTGCAAAATTATATACCTATAACATTGTTTCCTGGTGGTCCCTTAATACCGATCGCACCCTGGGTTCCTTTCGGTCCTTGTTCACCTGGGTTCCCTGGAGATCCATCAACACCAGGCCGTCCAGGAAGGCCTGTAAAAGAAATTCAATAAGATTTGTAAATTCATTATACAAAAATCATATTCAACTGTTCGACCACTAATTTTATTTGTTGCAAAGTAGGCTGATAATAGAAAATGCCAGAAATACCTCGAAACATTTTACTCTCTTTTCCAGGAAAAAATTATAATTGATCCGAATATGTCCGAGTGTCAGCAATTCATGTATTTGATCTACAAGTTCCTGTTTATATTAGTATTTGCTGCTATCCATACGGTGACGTCGTTTCACAAGCATACTACGTTGTTTTAGTGTAAATTGTCTAATTCTGTCTATTTCTGCTCCACTTTTTTGGAAAATTCTTCTTTATTTTTTATGATCTAGCTGCTGGCTCTTTTTACAGATTTGTTCATTCCTTGTTCATAGAGAAGAACTCACCAGCGTCGCCTTTCCGAGCAGCAGACCCTAGTAGGCCTCTTTCACCTTGTGGACCTCGCTGACCACGTGGTCCAGCTGGACAAATAGCACATGGCATTTGCGGTACTGGATCTGGAATTACGTCTTCACCGTCGTAACCTGGTGGGCCGCTTTTACCTGATGTTCCAGGTGTCCCATCCAGACCCGAAGCGCCGGCGGGACCAGCATCTCCAGATGCACACATCAAACGTCCGCAACCTGTGCAATGTTGGAGAAGAATTATCACGCCCTATGAAAATGACCTTTCAAAGCGATAAATGTGCTAAAAACGATTGGTCGTTCTTTCCTTAGGAGCCGGATTATTTTGAGTTTGCCAATTCATATTTTTACAGCATGATTTTTGAGACATGAGGTTTTTCGCTTTTATTTATTGCTTCCTTCTTTATTGAGACAATTTGGTGAATCTCAGCTAAAAACACCTCTAGTCTAATAGTGAAAAGCCGCCATTTCCACTGCACGCATCATTAGCGAATAGAAGAAGAGTAAGATTGTTGAGATGGTTCTATGTGTTTTGTGGGGGAAGAGTGGGAAGATGGGAAAAGAGAAGGGTAATGCTACTGTGCATTGCTTCTCATATAGTCATTTCTGCTGTGGCTTCGTTTAGCTTCATTGAAAGATGCCATCTTGGTCTAAATTTAATGAATCCCCTTCATGAGGGAGCAATCGTGATCGAGAACCCACGGAGACCCCAAAAGGGATGAGGGGATGGATTTCGAACACTGTGGTAGAGAATTGTTATTTGCTTGTTGAACCTTATGATGTGTGAATATCTAGATCTTTTCGTTTCGTATCATTTAGTGATTCATTTCAATACTACTGAAAGGTTTGCGCTGCCCCAAATAAATTGTTTGCTTTTGTTCGCAAACTCTCATAGTGATTATTTCTTGTCATATATTATTGAATATGAGATAAATAATAAGTAAAATTATTTTACGTTAGCGAAGGTTACAATGCTAATAGAGATTCATAAATTCAAACAGTTGTGTGCATTAATTTTTTTTTTTTTGGCACTATTTAAGATTCATTTCTCCTCGCTACTTCCCCTTAAGCCCTGCCAATGTTTTGTTAATCTCCGAAGGCACTTACGATTGCATTTGTCAAGTACTCGTAATAATGGATTAGCTAGACGACGCTCACGAATAGCACGATGATGAAGTTCCATCATCTCGACCCATAAGGAAGAAGACTTCTTCTATAAGAGAATGAAGGTGATCGGAAGTGCATTCATCACTTCACACAATTTGTAAGTATTTATCACAGCATGCATTAGTTGCATAAAATGAATATTGATGTTGGATCCTTGTAGGCGCCTAAATATTCTGAAATATGATCCTAAAAGATAAAGAACTCCCTGCATTCCTTCATCCCATTTAGATCTCTTTAGTTCATAGGACCAAGATCGGCATTGATATTTAACATCAGAATTTTCTTCAGTCATTATGCACATCTTATTGTTCATTATGTTTGTTAGACTATCATCATACAAGTACATTGTTTTCAAATTTGTCAGCTTTTCAATGCGTTTATTACAATATACCTCACTTTAGTAGTTGATTTTCTGCAAAGAACGGCTCAGGAAGCAGCACTTACGGTGGGGTATCATTTAATTTCACAAATTGAATTTCGTAGTTTTAAAATTCTTTCTACAGTAATACTGCTAAAAGCCTTATTTCTGAGAAATGCAACGATATAACCTAGAGAGAGGGAAAGTATATGGGGCCATTGAACTGCAATTAAATAATTTAACCTTTTCAATGTGACTTTCATGAAAGCAATAATCGTCAGTCGTTTGAGGATGGAGAGTGAATTTGCACATCGACAGTAATCATCGACTTCCGTGGATGAAAGGGGAAATGGAAAGAGTTATTTAAGCTTATTGACTGTCACAGCTTCTTATAAACGCTTATAACTTGAAACATTCGAAGCATAACGTAAACCTTAAACGATTCGATCCTTGATTCGACGTCAAACTTGGCCAATTTGGCATCTCTGTGGATAACCATCAGTGAAATCACCAATAAGAACAGCGTGAGAATGGCCGTAGCCACTGCAGCTAGACCAATGGTGAGAAAGAGGCGATGTTGTGCTGCATCATTTGCCTTCAAACGAGATGAAGATGAAATATGTGATAGATAAATTTGTATTTCCACTATGTAAATGATATGTACACGAAGTTGTCGAAGAGAGAAGATCGCAAACAAATGCATAACATTTGCAACTAAAACAAATTATTAATAGATAAAGACATAACAAATAAATAAATATGAATCGCAAGAAACATTTCGTTATAATTTACCAAATTTTTCACTTTATTACAAAAATAAGTGAAGAAAATTACTAAATAAATTGGCAAAATATGCGCTTTTTGCATTTTGTTTTAAGAGTAAACCTGCTTCATGAGTTAACAATAGATAATTGCTAAGCGGAATAACGTAATCACATTTCAATTAAGACATCAACTTTCATGATCTTCTAGAAAAGACTGCTTTACTTAAATTCAAAATCTGATCTATGGGAACTAAAAGACAGACGGATGTGAAATGAGTTCAATATGTCCCTAGCAATTAAATCTTAATAACCTCTTCCAATGTAAATGAAGCAATGCGGTTTATGCTATATGAAGTCATCTTATGGTGTATAGCATATTCACCAGATTTCATGGCTGTAGTTCGATGAATCCAAGTTTGAAACAACAGGCGGACGGAAATGTACATACATAAGCATAGACATGGTGTCGCAATATTGCACTTCTGCAAGCAAGTTTGAAAGACGGCATTAAAAATTTATCTTTGATACACGGGAATATCTTTCTTAATCAAATATTACTTCGGAAAGTAATTCCTAAGGTAATCTAATAACAGCACTCAGTTTTCCCATACTAAACAACGAATTTCAATGGATTAATTTCAGATCAAACTGCAATTATTTGGCCACTTCATTTTAAGCTATGATCATGCACAATTAATACAGTATTAGAGGATAGGTAAAATTAACTTTTAGTATATTGATGATAACATACCTTGATCACCTCCGTGGCAGAAAAATGCACACTCATGACCGTGCAGTAGTGGCTATCTGTCGATTAATGGTCAGTATAATACGGACATAATGCGGCCATTTTGACCTAAATAATGAACTCAACATTCTTTCACTAGTTGATACAGTTTTAATCTAGGTCATCTTTCACTCAAACATTCACTCAAATGAATCGAAAAATGCCAATGCAACCTAGCGATGCAACTATTTGTTAAAATTGCAGTCCTCTC
>JAAVTS010000471.1:48467-74974 GCA_022845575.1 Baylisascaris ailuri | reverse complement strand
AGAGAGATAAGACTTCAATTTGGTGTCATTTTCGTGCTGCTATTGCTGATAATTTTTGTAATTTATTGTACCAATATGGCAGTTGATTTGTTGGGTATATGCCAGTTGAGGTGGGAGAGGGAGGAAGGAGGGTCATAGCACATGCAACATTCCCAAAGAAACATGTACCTAACTTTGTGGAACAATCCTTTTTCTATGAAGTGCATGCTATGTAATATTTCTGTGATAGTAGTGATATACCGATTATATAGGAGAACATCACAAGCCGTAATTTTAATAATCATGCAAACCGTTATTATTATTGCTCATAGAAATAACCGGAAGTGAGGCATATTTAATTGGAAGCAGAAAGAATGGGAAATTACTGTGATCCTTGATCGGTTTTGTGTAGTTTTGGAAATTCTTGTATTAACGTTCGTGAGTGATTTCTTGTGCATTTCACTTCGGCTTTTGTTATGTTTGTTGAAGTAGCTAGATGGATGTAGATTGCATCACTTACATGATTGCCATCGAAATTGCGCCACACAAAATTTAAGCATATTCAGCGCTCAGTGTTCAACGTTAAAACGTCATCCCTCGTACACTCGATTGATTTCTTGATTATTCATGCATACCTAAATGCTTATTTTAGGAAAATCTAAAGGTGTATGACGGATTTCTTCACGAAAAAAGGTACCATAGGAGTAAACCTTGTGTAAGCAAATAACATCCTCTATAAAGTTTCTGTTTTTAGCGAGTTTAAATGAGCATTTTTAGGCGATGTTTAATCTTTTTTTGACTAAGCCACATTTTATTTTCCCAGTTATGTCCTTCAATCACGTTCCACCTCATCGTTGTTGAGCTTCTTCTCTACCGTACAAAGCATTCTGCACTTCGATCGGTGTTCCATTCATTCATCTTCGTTCTTATGTTAGGTTGTGCACATGTATTTCAATATGTGGACGACAAATTTTTCCGTCCTAATGAATCTAAAATTTGAAACCCGATCCCGTTTGTGATTCCGACTTCCGCCGAAATCACTCAACTATGTAGAAACATTCTGCACTCTTAGCTGTGAGTTTGCAGAAGTCAATGCTAAAAAGATTGAAAAATCCCTTTCGTTTACGCTCAACTAAATGCCATTGTAATATTGAACAAATGCAATTTGATTGCCAACCGAAATTGTTGAATTTCACTGTTAAAAAAAAAAAAGAAATTCTTTTATTAATGCTGTTTCTTTTTAGTTGAAAGCTCACGATAATTTTTATTAATAAGAGAAAAAAAAGTTATGAAAAATTTATACTTATTGCAGACTTGTGGATTATATCAGGCGAGCTTTGATGAGCAAACGAATAGCTTCATCAGATTCGAGTTCAGATGGTTCAGGTCGTGATCAGAAACGTCATGAATCGGATTCAGATAACGAAAGCGACCAAAAGCCTGAGGTAGGCTTTTATTTTTTCACATTTCAGGTTGTCTCGATTCGTGTGTGTTAAGCAAAATTTGGTAGGGGTAACGTCGAACTGTGGAATCCACCCACAGGACTACCTCAGTGCAAAGTGCGGCCATAGCGGACTTGAGTCTTGGAAGGAGCTGGAGTGTGCGGAATTGCTTCAACGTCATCTTGGCGTGAAGCCGTCGTCTGGAGCCCAGAAGTAAAGATTAGGATCTGAGGAAAGAAATTTGATGATAATATAGGTAATTTTTTCTACTTTTTTGAAGGAAATTCGTGCTTCAGACCTACATTGTCTACTGTTTCTGTGCTTGAAGGGCTGGAGGAATCATGAAATTCCAAAGGGTAATCGACTGCTATTTTTTCAGAATATAGCAGGTCTCTCTAAAAGGAGGCGTAGTTACTCAAAACTTTGCAGTAATCCCACTATTAATGTGATGTTTTGATCTCTTTTGTTGTGCTGTAGAAAGAGGTTAGAGGGTAACAAAGTGGTTATGCGTATGTTGTTGTTTCTCTATCGTTGACTGACGGACCTTTTTTGAATAAAAAAATGTTTGGAGTTTTTATTTAGGAACGTTGCATGCAGGCGGCCATTCAGTTTGAGAACCCCAAGGTGCTTGTAAGTGCCACATCATCCTCAATTGTGGAAAGTGGCCATCTTGTTGAGATAATTGTTGTTCCATTTCCTTATGTCTACTTCCTTATGCTATATAGATTATAATAGGTTTTTTGTGTTAATTGTAAAATGCGAAAGAATATAGTGGTATTTATTGGCTGTATCCTTTCAGCGTTCAAAAGCACGCACAAGTGAGTCGGAGTCGGACGGCGATGGCAGAAAAAAGAGTAAAAAGAAGGGCACCAGAAGGCCGAGCCGTTCGGCAACGCAGAGCAAGAAGGTCATAGAAAGTGGTTAGTGGATATTCCTAATTCAACAGTCATCGACGTAGCAAAGGTCACTTTTACTCGGTCTTCATAGAGATCCCTAAAAGAACTCGCAAGGAAACTGAAACCACTCTATGCATCATTTCTCGATTGAACACATTTTTCTACGGCTTATGGCATAGGGTGTGTGGCCAATGCACAGAACAGATGTTAGCATCGTAATGCGGTTGCCGTAGTATATGCGCGCAATCCAGAGTGAGCGCGGCGTTACATTCAGTGACGTGCCTCATGGTGCGCCACTATTCTGCATTGCGCTTTCGCTTACGAATAGAGATGCGCGCGTGTATTTCCATCATCGTACCATAATGTTTTAGTTGTTTCGATGTTTTTTTTACCGGAGAGGGGGGGGTTACTTAATTCTGCATTTAAATTACTCACTTATGACCAGTTTGTTAGTTTTTCGTAATTGGAGAAAAACAGCTGAAAAAGACGAACAAAGTGAACAGCGTGACTTTTTATCTTTTTATTTATCAACGGTAATAATGATTTTACTTTTTGGGTAATTTCTTTTATTTTAACCGGTCGATGCTAGATCGTTAGAGAAAAATGGTTTACTCAAATAATATCTCGGCATCCTGTTGATGTTTTTTTAAAGCATTTTATCGTTCTCACGTCCCATTCCACCTTGCATCCTCTCCTCCTTCACTTCCATAATCGTGAATTGCAGAGTCGCCAGTTTCTGTGAACATTTTCTTGTATAGCTCATTATGGTTATGGTAGATCTTTGTATAGGCATCGTTCTTGATGGATTACCTCGTAGCAGTGCGTTAGTTTTAGCTATGAAAGGAGTTGATTTAGTTTCGGCACATATTCTTAGTTCTTAGCATCTCCGTTTCGAATAATTCATTGAGGATTAGTGCAGTAGCAAGATACCAGCGTTCTCCGATCTCAGTGGATCCTCTGACGCACTCACTCATTTTAAGATCGAAGCTAGAAAATATCGAGGCTTGCAGATAGAAGGAGGCCGGTTTATAAGCTGCATATTCATGATGTAATTTGCCACGAACATTCGGTGTATGTTACCATCCGGATTCACGGTATATTTGATGGCTTCATCTCACATAGTGTTTACCTCAGGTACTTCGGATGATGATTCGGGATCAGAAGGAGGGGAAGCATCAAGCCGAAAACGAAGGAAGGAGAAGGCAGGAAGACGCGGAAAGAAGAGGGCGAAACACGGAAGTGATGATAGTGCGAATAGCAGTGACAGCAATAAGGTTGGTTTCGCAGTGATTTGATATTCCATACTTATGACTATTTTTGTGGTTATCAACCATTTCGGTAGTATAATGTCGATTTACTATGATGTAATTGTACCAATTTTGATGTCGTTATTATTTGTTATGAACGAACGGCGTCTATTTGTTTCAAGTGAGTAAATATTAATTTCGACTTCGTTTTATGTGAGAATAAATCAAAGAATATAATATCTACGTGAAATTTATACAAGAATGGATATTCAGCAACATTTAATAGTGAAATGACCTTGAATTCATGTTGAAAGACAAAATTGAGCACCCTACTTCAATTGGATGTTACGCTTTGGTGATATCACAAGTTACCTATCCTTTTCTTAACTTAATCGAATCGCGATTATCGGCAAATGTTGGTACTGTAATAGTTGGAATGAGACGAAGTTCATTGGTGCTTTAAAAGCTTTTAAAGGTGTTTATATTTGCAAAGCGAACATTTTTGTCTGTTTTCGAATTCATTGTTTGCGTAATATGGTGATTATATTTTCAGAAATCGGATGTAGATGAATACGATGACGATATGTTTTTGGATGAAGAGGATCGAAAGCGATTGGAAGAAATGACTGAAAAGGACAGAGAGGCTGAAATTTTCAAGCGAGTCGAACAACGGGAAATTTTACGGGCGCGGTAAATTTTTGATTTATGAGATCTACAAGGTGTCCAGATTGTTGTATTAGCATCTTGTGAGATGTGCTGTTGTATTGATTTGTTCACTGAAATGGGTCTCATTTTTGGCATGTCGACCTTACATTAACTTCCTTTGCTTTTATTGTTTTCTTTTTATTGCTTTGATTGTAGAACCTTTCATATTTTTTTTTTTTATTATTTTAATATTGAATGATGACGGGGCGATGAGTTTTAGGCACGCCATCCAGAAAAAAATCAAGGCAAAGAAAGGAGGCGATGTGGAGGGTTCTTCTCACAAGGACAGGAGCGAGAGGAAAAAGAAGAGAAAAGAAAAGGATAGCAAACGCGAAAAAGAATCTGGTATCTGTTTGTATACTTGTGCAGCCGTGCTTGAAAAAATTCAGTGTTAGTAAAAAATTTCCGATGGGACAGCTTTAGCCATTGCTGAGTCTCACAAATCGTTTCGATGAGCATAACTGTTGTTTGTTATGGCACTCACTATATTTCAATGATTTCCACAAAGAGTGCGCAGAAAAATATGACTTTTTGAAAATTGTTTTGAAGGGTTTAAAGCGAATTTTTGAAGAACATATTTTGTAGTTTCTTTGGAGTAATTTGTTTCCCCGAAGTTTTTATCTTCTTTCTATGCATTGTTTTTCTCTTATTCCCAAGCTGATTTTCTTAGTAAAGTTGAGATTAGGTGGTTGAAATTTGCTCCCTTTTTCATTAGTTTTACCATTTAATTTTATTCTTAACTTGGATTTGCTTACTTAATTATCTGTGAGTTTCCCATATTAGTTCGTCGAATATTATCAAATATTATACATTCATTGTTTATAGCCAAAAAGAAGATCGAGGAAAGTGACGAAGGGGATGAACATACACCGAAGCATTCGGAACACGAAGGAGATGAGGAAGAGAAAGGTTGTTTCTTTGTAATTGCTAGCCTTCTATCAGCTAGATTCTTACTTATTTCCTCCACCCATTAGCTCACCTTCTTCTTTCTATCAAATTGTCTAAAGGAATTTCTTCGAGAAAATTTTTGCACTATATTCACTTGCAGTCATATCTTCTCCCAGTTTTCATGAAATTGCAAGGCTTTTTTATCGAAATTTCAACCACTAATTTTCAGTCAATAATTAGAGGCGTTGAATTTGTGAGTGCTAGTTCTAGTAAGAAATTTTTGAGGGAATTCTAAAACAAAGGTGATGCTTGTTGACTGTTTTTCACTTGTCGTGTCAGTTTCATAACACTTGTACGCAGATACTTTTGCGGGTTTTCTCCGGATGCTTACAACGAAATTTTTATTTACGTTTTGTTTGTTTATCAGTCTTTTGTTGATTACTTTGTGAAAATCGCAAGATTTTTGGCTGGCACCCTCGTAGTTGAAGTAGCGCAAATGAACGTAAAGGAGGGGGAAGATACTCAAAATCGATTCTAATTGACGCCTCTCTAAACCGAAGTATTGTTTTTTTCGAGTCTAAGTTAAAGTGTGTAGAGGCATTGTATTTGGATGTTTGTAGTTCTTTTTGCTCACATATCGCAGTCTTTTGCTTTATTCGCTGAAGAAATTGACAGGTATAAGGAGGTGAAGGACAAAGTACTGCAGTTGTTATATCTTATTGTTTCATTAACTGCAGTTATTAATTATTCGTATATTTATTTATTCATTGAGATGCCCGGTTTCTAATGCTACATGGATTCGGAAGCCGCATCTACCGAACAGGAATTTTCATTTTTTCCATCCCTGTTTATGTTATGGCGATTTTGTCATGTCTAGGGAGTGTTTATGCTCTTGCGGGGCATAATACATTCACATCCTGCATTCATGTTAAACCTCTCCTCTGATTCTGTTTCTTTGTATGCTTTAATTGCAATGAATTATTTATAGAAAAATCTCCACCGCCGGCATCACCAAAATGGGAAACAGAAGAGAAGGAGGAGCATGAGGATGTTTTCGATGAATATCAGCATCCTTCAGAAATACAGAAAAAGCAGAAGCACAAATCGGCGATGGCCGATTTATTGAATAAGCGTCGTGAGAAACGAGAAGGTTTATCCTTTGATTCTTGTTATTTTCACACACATATTGAACGTCCTCAAATATGTTTTGTTGTTTTCGGAGAATAGTTGAGATTAAGGTTATAGTGTGGGCAGCAAGCGGATGGTCGTCTCAACACTGCAAATATAACAAAAAATAAACTATATTTATGCATTTTCTCAGAGAAATGAATTGCAGGTAAAGGTTAGAGGCGGAGGGGCGATGTAGGGAAATGAAGTGTTGCTTATAATTTGTCCTTTAATCGATAAGATTTTTGTTAACGAGTGATCTACGTTAACGAGTGATCTATTGTGATCAAATGATTGCAGTATAGTGGTTGTATGCTGGCACTGGTTTGATCTTGATATATCTCCCCCGTGGTTGTATGCTCGCACTGGTTTGATCTTGATATGATATCCCCCCCGTGCCTTCGAGGCCGTATCCGAAGATATAAATAGGAAGCGATCTTGCCTGCTAATCGGTGTTGTGTTTTCGCTACTTATCGTCGTGTGGCGTTGTTACTCGTAGTAAACGAGTTCTTTTCCCTACTGGGGTGCCTTCATCACGCCAAATCGGTCGCAGTTTTTCAAATCTTTCATTCTCTTTTTAATTGCGATGATGTTTTACGTATTTTCTGTTGGTAAAATGTGGAAGACAAATTTATTTACAGCTGAGCAGAAGAAGAAAGCTGAATCACGAAAATCAGAGTTAGACATTGATGAGGTGTTTGGCAAAGACGATAGTGATGACGACAATGAAAAAAGCTCGAGCTCATCAAGCCGCACTTCAAGTCGTTCTTCAAGCCGAACTTCAAGCAGAAGTCGATCTCGCAGTGTCTCTCCAGAAAAGAAACGTGAAGTAAGTGTTGTTGCTATTTTCCATGCCAATGAGACAGTATATCAATCTACCCTCTTTTTTTGAGCAGGTACTCTTGAGAAAGGGTTATTAATTGGGAGCAGTGTGCAGCAAACAGAATCTTAAAATAACATAAGAGAAGTTTGCTTGAAGTATTTAGCATAACTACTGTTGTTGCTACTGATGAGTTGAATAGATATTTTCTTAGTAGAGCTTTAATAAGTACTTATTAGACTTTAAAGAGTGAGTTTTAATAGAACCAATTATTATTTCTCATCTTTTTATTTCCTTCTTCCATTAACTACCCCCGTGCTTTACGTGCGAACGATAATATTTGGACGTACTGACATTTCTTCATCAGTAAATGCAGGAAGATTAATGCTGATTATCGTTATTAATGGGTAGTTTCATTAACGAAATATGGAAGTATTTTGAACGGTGACGAGCATAGGTTATCTGTGCAAAAAGAGTTCTGATTTAATGTGTTAAAACAGAGCGTTAATAGAGTCAACTCACCACAATTATCTGAAATATAAGTTGGTAGATGTTAAAGTTTTGATTCGGGCACTGGACTAATTCAAAAATGCTGGTTCTCAGTCGTTCGTAGGGAATCCTTCCTTCAGCTTTCAAAAATCGGAGAAACCCGGTCAGAATTTCGTAGGCAATCCTTAGAGATAACCGCCAAAAAATAAAAATATAAGGAAGTAAGTAATTAATGGAATTTGAAGAATGATAGCGCACGAAAATATGTTTATTCAGGGTGCTGTACGAAGCTCTGCGGACCCACTTTGTTTATTTATTTTTTGGAGGAAGAAGGCTGGAAAGGAGGAAAGAGTTTCAGTGTTTCCTATCATTTGCAGATCGTTTCGGGTGACCTTTAAATTTTGTTGCTGAATTGGTATGAGAGACGAGATAAATGCTTAGAAGCTAATGTTCATTTTAGGTTGATTGCTTGGCGGATATTCAACGTATACGTCTGTCACGCTATAAGTTGGCGAAGTTCGTGCATGCACCCTTCTTTACGAAGACAGTTGTCGGTTGCTTCGTTAGGATCGGAATAGGCAAAAATAAGGAGGGCCGAAGTGTATATCGAGTAAGTGCATGGCTGTATTTCCACTCTTTATATATTTATTAGACGCACATCGGTCTATGCCATCAAGTTTTACGACTATCGAACCATATGACGCTTCCCAGCAATTAGAGAAAGCTGTGACTTGATTCGTGTAATTTTTTTGTTCAGTTGGAGAAGGGATGTTAGATTGCTGACAGATAGAGGCGACGATGAGTACACAAGTATTGAACATTGTTCAAACAGCAAAAGTCCATCAGCTGGAGACAACGCGCACGAACAAAGGCTTGAAGTTGAAGCATGGCAAGGATGAATGGAGAGGGGATGTTAGATTGCTGACAGATGGAGGCGACGATGAGTGTAGGGAACGGGTTTGGCCGATGTGCCTCATAACTGTAGTTTTGGCCTAGTGGGCTATAAATTTTGTCCGAATTTTCCATTTTTGAATATGATGGTTGCACTGTCGAAATTTTTGCGATCAGTGATATGATTGAAACGGAAATGGATGTACTCTTAAACTTTAGGTAAACGCGTGGGGGTTATAGGTTACTCAGATTTTATTCAACTTCGGATCGCTTGAAGAGAAGGGGGGGGGGAGAGTGTAAGTATGATGAGTGTCCGAATTTTCAAGGTATTCATCACTGAATTATTGCGAAATTTCTTGTTACTAATGGCGTAAGTCGACCTCTATTATAAAAGCAGAATTCTTATGAGTTGGGGATTGCTTCGGAAGAAACAATTACGTTTCTTCTAAAATCGTTGCTCATATTTTTTTTTTTTCAAATTTGAATTCGAAATTTGGAGGCAGCACAAGTATTGGACGTTGTTGAAACAGCAAAAGTCTATCAGTTGGAGACAACGCGCACGAACAAAGGCTTGAAGTTGAAGCATGGCAAGGATGAACGCGTTTACCGCCTCGAGTTCGTCTCCAATTCACCGTTCACCGACCATGAGTTCATGAAGTGGCGCGACGCTATGAAAACTGCTGTAAGTTTAAATCATCCATCTTTTTTATGTTTTTTTACTTCGCAAAAACAAACCGCATGAATCTTTTGGTCCATTTATCTGTCTATTTAAATTGTTGAATTCGTTCATTGTAATCAGTTCACCCGTATTTTTAAGAATACCAATTGTATTCGACTCTAAAGAATAGTCTTTGAATCTGTCTTTTTATAACCTTTTTAAATTTTGCTTCAATCGATTTAGTAGTTTGCTGAAATTTGGCAGCGTTTTTTAAAATGCTGATTATTCCTAATGAGTTACTTAATTCAGTGGCAAATTTGGTATATCTAAAAGCACAAAATCCCTGTGGGTGCCGTAGGCTCTTGCGCTTAGGGTTCGATTCTCGTTATCCTTCGTGCACCGTCAACATCTTTTGTGCAGTAATGTAGTATGCTCTTCTTGCGAGTTCATCTATGCACACTTATTGTTTGCCCCACTTTGTTACGTAAAGGGGCCTGACAATCAGGAGAGGAGAGAGGACGATCCAGTTTCTAATTGAGATCACAAGAGTGTAAAAAAGTTCGATACTAGAAAACTAAAAAACTGTTACGCCAACAATTCACTCAGGAGAAATATACCACTACTGGTGCATCGTAGGATCGCTACTGTAAATGTTATGTAGTCGTGACAAACATCTAAAGTCATATCTCATTATGCCGTTAAAATGTGCTATATCTATATTGTGTATGGTGCAGTTTGTTTGCTCGATTGTTTACACGAATGCCCTTCTTCTGCATCGGGATTGAACATCGCCAATTTGAGGTCACAAATCACGTATCTGAACTGCAGATTCCTCGTTAGGCAGTGACCATCCACATGGTCGTCAGCTAAGGTTGCAGCTGGCCTCCTCAGAAAGTTGGGAAGATGAGGTAGGGGTGAAGTTACAATTATGCAGGCGTTCTTTCTGCGTGGAGTTGTATGTCTGATTATCAAGCCCGTTCTTTTCCGGTGAGGTGTTTGTCGATCCATTCTTTTTGGGTGATTGCCCATCAATGGATTTTCTTCTCAATCTATGAACTACAGCCGTATCGGTTGCCTATTCCTTTAAAAAAAAAAAAAAAAAAAAAAAAAAAATTGTTGGGTAAATAGAAATGCGTTTTTAGTGAGTTACTACGACCATAGGTAATGAGTAGGGAACTTCTTCAGAAGTTGCCGTTAATTACCATCGATCAGGTTGAAAAGAAAGAAGCCGACATAAAGAAGGCTGTCAACTACAACTACACAGATGAAGATATTGACCATGTGAGTTGGTTTAACAATTTCCGCGGAATGGATGATGCTTTTATAAATGTTTCATATAATGAAGAAAAATCCGCCAATTAACCAATCTCAATTTATAAAAGTTACATAATCTATACCGTTCTAATAGATTTATATATCTATCATATCGTATGCAATAGATCAACAAAGGCAAAGTTGGATTAAAGATTGCCTAATTAAGAGCAATAATAAATAATTTTAAAATTATAAAAGTGAGTATGAGTTTTTTTTTTTTTTTTTTTTTGCGTAATTAACTGATTCTCATGTTGAGAGCAATCGTTGATTTGAACATTTGAAGCCTAAATATAGTTTGCCATTGAAATGCATCGCTTTCGTACACTTGCCCGATCATTGTTGATGTAGTCCATTGGCACTATTTAGTTCTGTTTTTGATGTTTTTCATCCGATTTTATCTTCTTTTTTTTTTTTTTTTAATATTTACTATGCATATTCATAAATATGTAGCCGCTAGACTGTTCTTGTTTTCTGTTGAAAAATTTAAGCGTAGAGAAAGCTGCAATCACTTATGAACATAGAGGATTGTATTTCAAAAGAGGATTGAAGAGCAATAGAGTCTTGTCTAATGTTGTTCATTTTGCATAATGCGATCACCAATTTTATTAAAACAAAGGAGCTGTGATGGATGCTGGTCTTGTTATATATTAAACTAAATTATGATTTTGCTTCTTTTTCAGATAATAAAAGAAAAAGCTCGATTCAAAAAGGGGCCCTTCAACTATGCTCTAGAGAAAGGGCAACTCATGAAACTTAAGGTGAGTGTCTTTTTTCAGCTTTATCTATGCTCATTGGTTATTTTATTTGTTGTGGTTGTGGAGTTATTCTCGTTAATAGCACAATGCTTAATAAAGTATTGCACTTGACGAGAGTAGCATTAAATTGAATGTGTAAGTAGAGGGTCATATTTTTAGCCACAACGGGATGGGCAATGATATTATGTGATACAATTCGTGTTATTAGCACGACCAGTCTTATTAAATGTTTATCTTATTAAGGGTCCATTTGTCGTTGTTAGCAAATTACTATTTCAGTTCATGTTATTTTATAATGTGGATGGGAATTGAAGTTAACACTGCCCAAAGCCGTTTGATGCACAAAAGCAGTTCTTAGTTGCTTACCGGCAACATTAGGGTAATAATTCTAGAACGGAGAGTGTTGTAATGTTGTCAGATGGAAGGTAGTCAATCAAGAAGCAGTGTTCTGCGTTCACAGATCTCGTTTCATATTGCTGTCGAGCACTTTTGCTAGTTTTTTTTCTTTTGTTTGTTTGGAAAGGAGGGGAAGAGGGGAGGGGAAACTGCCATAGAAGAGTTCTTCCTTTTAATACTGGCATTTTATTTGTTGGAGGACTTTTGAAGTCGACTGCCCACCTTGCAATGTTTGTAAATTTGCTATTTATAGCCCCCCCCCCCCCCATCAAACTTTGAGTATTTTCGTAAATATATTCTCGGCGATACTGGTGACTATGAATGATAGCTGAATTTAATAGCGACTTGCGTTTTGTTGTCTTGATTTAAAGTATTTAAAAATCAAAAGTTCACTGCATTTTGAATTACGTCACCTCACTTCGGAAGTTATGGGAGGAGGCAGTTCGGAATACGTGGTAAAGCGCATTTTTATGTCCATATCAACCACAAACTTGCATTTTCCATCCACCTTGCAGTCCTCACCATTCTCAAACGAGCTACACACATTATCTCCACCAACTTCATAGCGTTGTAGAGATCGGTAGGGTGATATGTGGTATGCGTACTTCATTCGTTAAGTGAATTCGATGCTTCAAGTGAACACAACTATTCTTTTATTTTATTAACAGCTGATAGTTACATATTCAAAAAGATGAGAGTATGATTATAAAAGAGAATATATGTATTTTATTTTAATTGAAAATGTGCAATTTTAGAAGGCATTGGATTTTTTTTTTTTTTGTATTGCTGCTTTGTGCTTACATTCTTGTGTGTCTGCTTTTCATTAATTTTGTTTGTTTTAATTTATTTTTTGGCATATTCGATTATCTTGTTTCCATAAGCGTTTATTTAAGCTTAATTTTAGCTTTATGTTAGATTGTATGAAGAATTTCGCTGAGATTTTGATATTAAGGGAAATGAGACTAGCAGGTTTCCACATTTATTATCTACTCGAAATACATATGTCGCTAAAGAGACGTTGTAGGGAGAGGAGCATGAAAAAATCGAAATTGCACTAATGAACGCATAGATAGATACTATAATGCGCCTTCTAAAATAGGGATCGAAAACAAGGAATGGCATTCGAGATTGGAGATACGCAGGTGTTGTTGAATAGCGCTTCGAGATTGAAGATACATATGTGTCGTTGATTAATCATAATAGGATAGCTTAGTATCGCTATTGGCTTTAGTTTGTGAAATATAAATGGATATTGGGTGAGATTATGTCAATTTCATGTGGTCGATTAATGCTGGGAAAGCCGAATGGCAATGCTTCTATCTGTTTCGGTGAGAATTATTTGTGTTTGTAAGGGTATGAATTGCAATGGAAAATTGCATGCGCATTGAGTCGGGTATGAGTGACGTCTCCCGTTAAGAAGGTTCATATCGGCATAAAGCAGATATTATTTTAATTAATCGGAGTCTCAACTTAAGTGCCTCGTCTACAAAGTATGTTGCTTTAAAAGAAAGATGCGAAAGTGACTTTTGGTGGAGCGGGGAAAGGGATAAGAGGAGTAAAATCTACAAGAAGTGAAAAGACAAACTGACACAGTCTCCAGGATAAGCTGAAAGAGCCGACTTTCTCCAGCAGTAACCTTAAATTTCCCCAAGAGAAATAGGTGAAAGGGAATCATCTTGCAACAAGAAACAGGAGCATGATTAAAGAGCTTGTCTCTTCAAACCTTTCGGATATCCACGTAATCTGATGGTCTACATAGAACATTAGTTTTTAAAAGCTTCTGATAGTTCATGCAATTTGTCGATCGTATTGTTGCATACGGATAGGGTGGTTGTTTGCGATGCGTGTGGTTCATTCATTCGTTTTGCGTTCCTTATGCGTGTGATGAGAGTCCATTCGTTGAGGAGGAAAACCTGCAAAATAAGGTGATTTCATCGTTTTCGAATAATCACCACCTGCCTAACGATTTTAAATCTAATTTACTGTTGGAAATTAAATTTTGAAACTGCATTTTTCTACATTGTGCTTTGCTGCTATGCAGCATTGTGTTTTGTAGTTTGTAGACTTTTATATACCGTAAGATACCACGTGTATAATTAGCGGAATTTCAACACAAGCAAGTAAAATATGAATGGTCTATGTAATTTTAGAGACGTTGAAGTATGATACTGAATGGAGGAAATCTGAAACACTAGGAGCAATATCATGGATGTTACTGTAGTTATTGGAAGCACAAAGGGCGCAAATACCATTGCAAGCAACTAGCATTGTAAGACTGTAAAACGAGACTTTTACGGCTATAGCGAAAATGTCTATTACATAGGGCACGATTGAGCCGTGATTTTTTTGGGTGGAAGAAAGGGGGTGTATGAATATATGATACTTTGCATGCACAAATATATTTTTCAACTTTTTTTCATTTACAGGCGGAACTTTTAATAATTGGGGGTGTTATTGTACTCCAATGACGGAAATGGCATTGAGGGAATGCATTGTAGTTCCCGTCATGGTTTTAGATGAGTCTTTGATAAGGTAGTGGAGATGTATCTACAGGTAACCACATGCCGAACACTTCATCTAGGCTTCACTAGAGTTTAAGGATCCCTTCCCATATACCCGCACAGCATGTAAATAGAAGTATAAGTTGTGTTGCAAGTGGGAATCCTTTCTTGACCATTCACGCTCTTTCCTTATTGCTTAGTGGGGTTGTGAGGTTGTTGATGTTTTATATTAAACCTAGCTTTAGCTTAACTCAGAATTATGTGATTGTTGTTGTTTGATGCTGAATGAAAATAACGCCAGCTGACAAGCTTTGCACCTCACTTCCTTCCGGTTTGAGCAGGTGCCTTATCATTGATGTACCTTGGGAGCTTTCAGGTGGTATTACTTATTGCTGAGATTGTATCAACTTATCAGGTCTAGTTGAACTGGTGACTGCTTGCATAGTTAATTCATTGTGGACTACGTGATGGTTCTCTTAGATTTTAACATAAAGGTAGTTTTGCCTCTTCATTGCGGCGATCAGTAATCAAGAAGTTGTTCATAAAATTGGGTATTCAGAGAAACGAAAATATATTTTCAATAGTTTTCTTAATAGGGATATAAGTTACCAAATCGCATAAATAAGCGAGTGTCAATGGGAATTCCACTGTAGAGAGCAGGAGTATTGCTTCGATGCAGAAGTTGCCGGTGATGAAGTGGGCCACTCGCACTGGGATGATAGAAATTAAAAGAGCACAAGAGGGAATACCGTTGATGATTTCCTGAAATATTATCTCATCGTTGATGAAAGACAATAGTTTTACCAGGTGGATGAAGGCGAATAAAGCGATAGAAACTTGCTAATAAAATATGAATTATTTTCTTTCTGGAGATTGATTGCTTGTTTAAATGATTGTTGAGATATTGCTGGTTTAAACCTTAATGAGACGCATGTCTTAGTCCATTGCTGCCACCAAAGAGCTTTGTACTTTCATTTTTCTTAACAATTCTTTCGATAGCTTAGAAGCCTGAATAGGGAAACTTGTTATATTGAGGGGGAGGGGACGATATTGTTGAAGTTATGCCTATAGGCCATATTACTGCATAAACCGTTTGAAGCCGTTTTTGTTGTTAGAACAACAAGAATAAATAAAAATGTGTTATAGTTTAGTGTTAACTTAATGATGCGCTATTTTATAACGTGGTTTGCATATTTTCTTACTTACCATAGTCTGAAGTGATTGGTTTAGTAATTACTAATTATAAGCGTTCAAAATTATAAAATATTAAAGTTGTGTCATTGCAATAAATGTGTGATGTTTTGGGTTTTTATGGGAATGAGACATTAGATTACTAAAGGAAATGTTGTTCATGTTCTACTACAATGTTTGAATTAGTAGATAGGTATGTGGCATTTTTGTGAGAACCTTATAAAGGTGGGTAATCTCTCACTGTTGAACTTGTAGCAATTAAGTGAACAACAAACCAAGAAAAGCATTCCATTTCGACCCGCATCATTCTTAACTGTTAGATGAGGAAAGGCTGTATAGGCGGTAATAATCATCATATTAAATATAATCATTGGTGATGCGAATGCAAATATAATTCGTTCTTCTGCATATTTATTGAAGTATAAATCTTGATGAAGTTGTGTACAAGAGATAATATAGGAGAAGATAAGAAGCTGCAATTAGAACACTTATCTGGAATGATGCCAACTTGATTGAAATAGAATAAAACTTGCATTTTTTTTGTAATAATTTCTACTATTTTTCACCTCAGTAGGAATTAGAACATTTTTTGAAATCTTGTAGATAATGCTGCAAATATCTGACTTCAAGTTTAACCATTATTATACTTTGTGTTTTATAGTATATTATAATTTATGGAATTCTTTGAGCAAGTAGAGGGTAAACATAGTGATGTAAAGCCGTAGTTAATTTTTGCCACAACAGCTTGTGCTTCTCTTTCCCCATCAAACACTTTATAGCTGTAAAATAAAAAAATGTAAATGTGTTTAATTTCTCTTGTGAGAGGCTTATTAAATCTCTTTTTTTTACGGTTTTTATTTCTGATATTACGGTACCTTTATGAGATGTTAAGATTTACAATATTATACCATAAATCAACAACTAAGGTTTTGCCACCTATTTTATACTTCATTTCTGGTAATAATTTTTGCATACTTTAAATTGCTTATCCCTTCTATGCGAGAGATGAATCCTCTGTTTTTGGAAAGGCGATCGATAATAACTAAATCGAGTAGGTATCTGCCCCTGGAGGCTCTATGCTTCATGAATTCTAGGTACCGTTTTGAATGGAATATCATATGAAGAATTAGCAAAACCAACCATTTGTGTTATCTTGATAATTCCACGAAGTCTGCAGAGATAACGCAAATTGAGAAGACGAGCACGTCTCGTTGGTAAAATATATTCAAAGAATGATTGTTCATCGATAGCATTAGTTGAATGGGTTGAATATAATGTAACATCGTTGATGGTAACAACTGAACCGATATCACTTTCACATCGGTATTGTTGAAGGGAAGTGGCAGGTGATGTTGCTGTTTTTATGGAGATGACATCTTCCGGAAGCATCTGAGAAGACATTCGTTAATGAATTTCAGACGGCTATAAGTTTTATGCTGTTGATGAAACTTGACTGAAGAGAGGGGGAGGGGGGCATATTGAGTCTTTTTTTTTTAAATTGCGAATCGGTTGCGTTTTTTACACCAATGACTTTTGACACTGGAACAATCGAAGTTCTTGGAATAAACAGCTCAACTTTAATTACGGTAATTGAGAATGCCTTACATTCAGCAAAATCACCGGCTTACTGTTGTAACGGGTATTCATTATGCGATTGTATCTCGAACAACTTTGGTGGCGTAATCCTCCGAGGTAAACATTTCCATAAGAGTTTGAAACTGGTCTTTGTGGTACTTTAACTTTGTTTTTGCTATTTCGTTTATAGGTTCTCTTCCTTGGTATTTCAAGGAATTTTGTTGGCTTTTTTACTGTACTACATTTTTTTTTTTGATTATTTGATCACCTTTAGTAATTCCAAAGAGCAATACAGAAAATTGTGAGGAAACGATGAATATAAGTGGGTGATAATTGCGACAAAAAATACGAAGAGTGACTAAATTCTGCAAATAAATTCGGGTTTTTATCTTTTAATTTGTGGCGTTAAGTTGTATGGGATGCCCCTTCTCATATTTGAAAAATATAGAAAACGTGGATTATTTCATATGCAATGATACATGGAATTGTTGTACCATTTGTTGTTTTCTGCATCTCTCATGGCCTAATGGATTATCATTGGTGGAATATTGCGCATATTGATAGATAAATATGAGAAGGCGTTAGCACCTATGCTGTCATCTTCTCACCTCACGATCTCGAGGTAATGTGCAAATTAAATTTTTGATAATCGTTAAACTTTTCTTGATGGAAATGTTCCCTTGCTGTTCCTTTTGTCCCTCCTCCCCTTCCTGTTTTTAAAATATTTCGCTATGCTCCCCTCTGCTCCTAAAATCCTTATAAAAGACTCAAAAAGCACATACCATTTGCCTGTTGAATATGTGGACAACGCAGATGTGAATAAAGGGAATGCGAAAGGATGCACGAAGGCACAGCAAACGAGAAGCCAATGTGGCAGCATGATAGCAATAAGAATTTTATTGTTCGCCCACGATCACATCATACATAGGGAAAGGCCGCTTTGGGTGGCCAACTGACTGTTTTACAGCAAACGCTATTAGATTTCCCCATATTATTACTTTGTGCTTTAGTGATATCAAAACCTAGACAATGGGTATGACCAGAATGAGGTTTACTAGAACCTACTCTCTCTGCCTTAGTTGATATCAATCCTCTGCTTCTTCACAGCCTTTTGACCATTCTATGAAATATAAGTAGGAGATTGTTGATGTCTTGCCTGAAAAGTTTAGTTTTAGAATATGGAAACAGTTTGGGGCACGTCGGAAGAATTAGTGGATAGAAGAAGGTAAGAAATGATTGTACTGCCTTTCAACTTTTCATATTTTTTCTAGTTTCTAACTCTTTCCGCAAACCTTATTTGTCGTATAGGAATAGGAGATATTCGAAAATAGGAAATTATATGCTTGAGGGGTTTTATTAATCGCGAATACATCGTCTTATATCCTCTCACTTTTTTTTATATTTACATTTTTGTCAAAATAGATTGCTAATATTTATTATGGTTTGCATATTTTCTAGTTTTTTCAACATCTTAAGACATCATTCAAATCACTTGAATATGCTCACGGTGGAATTGCTGCGTTGTTTAGGGAAAAAGTGAAATTGGCTTCCATAGTATTTCTTTATTCATTTTGGTTCACAAAAATTGTTAAGCCCAATGAGCCACTTCTTGCACTCAAAATTTTTTTCATCGTATATGAGGGTTTTCTATATTGTTTTGTATGAAAAAAAAGGTTATTTAACGCTTACATCAAATTATATGCGGTCTTTAATCCTCGAAAAAGAAGCTTCAAAATTGCAGCATTGTTTTTTCGATTGACTCCGATCGTTAAGATCGCTTCTCTCAATTAGATCGTGTGAACTTTATGCTTGTTTAAAACTCGACCTTTCCGATTTGATCTCCAATCTTTGCGATTATGATATTTTTTAGCACATTCAATCCGTCATTAATGCTCGTTTGAAGTTTTTATTTTGTCTATTTCATAAAAAAACATCCTCAACGTGGTTCTGATTAATCCCATGGTTGACCTAGATGATGTTGATACGTCAACAAGACTAAATTATAACTTTATTCTATTATTGTTGTTTGTGGATCTTTCAAAGCTAAAATAGAGGATATTAAGAGAAATTCTTGAGGTATAGCTTAGCTCTATCGTTTCGCTTTAAAACCATGACCCATTAGTCAACATGATGATGGCAACTTTTTCACTCAGGTCATTCAAAAGAATTCCTTGGATTTTTCTTGTAAACGTTTTCTGATGACAAGAATCGGGGATCTCCTGGAAGCTATTTTCAACAATACCGTCTTCCAGGAAGTGTTTCTGTCTAAAAAAGTACCGTGAGAACGAATGAAATGGTTGTCTATTACCTATGGATTCATAGGATCTAACGACTTCGGAAACGCAGGCCGATTTCCAGCTTTTACAGTTTTTTTTATGCCATCATTCTTGAAATTTGTGGTCTTGCATTTTCATCGAGAAGAATGAGACCTCGACTATTGATTAAAGCAGGTTGCAGTTAACGCGGTTCCTCGAAGGTTGGTTCTGATTGTTCGTGGTAGAATTTTGCTGTAATAGTTTGGCCCATTCTCAGGAAATTGTAATGAAATATATTAAAGGCTGACCATCAAAGAGGAGATTTAGTTGTTTTGCAGTGATGGGCAGGTTTTTAGCGGTTATTGTGCGAGGTTGTCTCCTTCAGCAATTTCCTAGTTGTCTGTTCGTTGTCATATGCCATCCAACTTTCGTCACACCTAACGATCCGATCCAAAAGGGATCGTTCTTGTTTTGCAGTAACAGCAAAAGGGACAGACATATTTATGGGCAGCGTCGTTTGATTTTTGATCAGTTGGTGGATATCAATACGTCTAGTGTTTACTTTTTACCCGTCACCCTCAGCTCATTCCACGGCGTGATTGTGACAGATGGTTGTCGGGTCTACGTTAAGTAATACCTTTGGTCGATTCTCAATATGCAGTGGGGTTGACAGTTGCGCGACATCTTTACGATCTGTGTTTGAGGATCAGAATTTTGTGAACCATTATCGCTGTCAGCTTTGCGTGAATAGGTTTTTGGATGTTTATTCACGACTTATCGTCAATACTGGATTCGCTATTGACTTATTGGCTTTACTGGATGGAAGGATCCGTTCATTATGAAGATAATGCTTCTTTTGTTCATGAATGAGTTTTGACTTTAAAAAAACCGCATTGATTTATCTATTATTACATGCAGATCTATGGGGGGGGGGGGAGGGGGGGACTGGCATGATTGACTGCTAAGATGAAATTTTGCCAGTAGATATGTTAAACTTCTAATTTCAGCTTTAGATTCGTAGCACTCGCAGGGATAAATAACGCAGGCTATGACTAATAGTTTGTTGAAATGACTGCCGTAACGTGCTTGTGAAGGCGTAGGAAGTTTTTGGTGAACCTTTTTCTATATGCAAAATTTTATACTCTGATTGGTTAAAGCTTTGTCTCACGTTGAATTCTTGCTCTGTGTCTAAATATTTTAAGCGAATGTTATGCAGAGAGCAATTTTTATGGGGAAGTTAAGGCCCCTATATTGGGAGGAACGAGAAGCAAGGATAAGAGTTGAAAATTTATGAACTTAAAGCCGAGAGGCACCACACTTATGAACAGATCGATGTCCAAATGTGTCGTGATCTCCTAACTGGGGTTTGTAAAATTCTTCCATAAAATCACGAATTTTTCTGCAAAACAAAAAGTAAATAAATAAACAAAGTACTGATTGAGATCGACGAGGAGTTTCACCTCGACATGATTGGGATGGTGTAGCAATTTTGAGAAGAAAGAGCGTAAATGATTGCCTCAAGAAATCCACACAAAGCACACTGAAACATTTTATTTACCATAAAGTAAGTGATAAATAAAATTAACATAGAGGAAACACATATATAATGTAAATGCTGCGATGATGTACTCAACTTAGAGCAGATATTTCTTATTAAATAGCTTCATTCATAGATGTTTATTGAAAACAAATGCAAAGTTGTATATTATGCGTTAATTTTGGATGGCAAAAATAGAGAAAACAACAAAATTCATATGAGTGCAATGAATTTTAAGGCGAATGTTGGCAGGATAGCGAAATGGATTGATGCTGTAGTTGAATATGGAATAGTTTAGGCAACTTCAGGTCCTTGATCTTTATGCAATTCGATAGTGGTATCGTAGTGGCGTTCCCGTTCGGGACCTGCTCGTGAGGTTGTTATGATTTTTGATGATGGTGCATTCTCACCACGCCATGCACGAAGCTTTTGCACGGTGTCGATAGCGAATAGTATTGTTAGAGCAACGCACAGAATCTGAAATTCTTCTAGTTTATAGAAGAGATATTCGATTGATGAGGTCGTAAATCTGTTTGGATTCAATATATCGGCTTTGATTGCTAGTGATTTTACCTAGAAATTATCGATTATATTGAGAGATGGAATAGTTATATCATGTTATGAAAATACACACATTTTGGAGAAGCTTTTTGATGACATATTCACCGTCAGAAATTTGCACAATGGTTAACAGGGAAACAAATATTTATTTGTTATTTGATTATGCTCTTTCAATGAAAAAAAAAAAAAAAGGATATTTGGGATAACTAAATGCGATAAAATTCTTGATGCTTACCGCATCGATAATCGCTGATCCGCGACCGTATGTGGCCCAACTTGCAGATAGATGTACCATCAGCCAGATGGCAATGAAGAAAAGTAGTGCATTTATTCCATAGAATAGCAACTCCTAGAATATTTAGTAAATTCATTGAGCTAAACTAAAATTGTTAACGAAATAGATGGGATATTCCTCTCATATACCATTTCGTTTTTTTTTGTTTATTGTTTTTAAAAGAGAAAACAGTCGTCTAAGATGACTAATTTGGAAGTATTTTATTTTGCATCTCATGTATATTTGTGATCCTTGAAATCCTTTTTTGTGGATTTTTTTTTTCCATCCGAAGAAACGCTTATTGCGCGCTTTTATTCTCGTTGATAGATTGCTAATAATGCGTTCTGGAAATATTTCAAGTAAGACGAGATAATTTCTCGTTACTTTGCTTTAGCAAAAATACTATAGACAGTAGTAAATTGTGAGACAAGTTTGTAACAACGAATGTACTTGCTATCTGATGTATTTTTATTGTTACTTTTTATGATTTTCATCGTAGTCGATGTTTTCGTTGGTTAAATTAGACGCGTTCTCTTGAATGTTTTTGTGTATTTGAGAGTCTTAAATTGCTTCCGAATGGAATAAAAAAGCAAACAAACTTTGTAATATGATGAGAGTTTAATGAGTTACATAATTTGTATAATAATTGATTTAGTATAGTGCTTCTAAAGGTTTTATTTGATTTTAATAATGTCTACGAATTCAACAATGTTGAGTATTTACTGCTTCAGTATATATCAAGGAGGATTGTGAGCTGTTTAAGATGCATTTATTCATTGGTAATATTATAGTTATTAAATGCTCTAAGTTCTAGCATCAATATGAGTGTAATTCATAAGAAGTAAGTGATTTTGTAAATAAAGTAAAGTAAGTAATGAATGAATGAATACTAACCACGACAATGAGTCCTTCACGAGTCTGTTCATCTTTAATTGTTAGATGAGGGAAGCACACATAACCGAGTAGAAGTGCACTCACAACGATGAATGCCTCAAAGGAAATGTGCTCTGCCCATGCGGCTGTTGTTGAATTGCGATCAGAGCATATCGCCAAAATAAATGAAATAAACGATAACACCTAAAATTGAATGAATCTTAGATCGAGATTCCACTCCCCTTAGGTCTTTTCTCTTAACTTTATCGCATCGGTGATAAATTTATTGAGAAAAGGCGTTTAGATAAGATGAAGAAAAGTGTTATGATTTGTTTTGGTTGTGCGGTGCAAATAACTTCTTTTAGTTGATTCATTGACTGCACATCTAGGAAAATAGAAGAGCCATATTTGAGAGAATGTTACACTGCATTTAGAGAATAATCAAAGTGTTCAGCGTTGTTTATGATAGATGTTGCCAGTGAAAGTACCTCTGTTAAATATTGGTGCCAGCAAAAAAACACCCTTCACAGGATAGCCCCTCTGTCCCGAATGGAAGCTTTATCTTCATATCCAGTGAAAAGTAGAAGCTTCTTTCTTTATAAGTTCCTTCCGTAATATAAAGCGACTTTCGCGAGCAGCTTCGTTTATAAGGAACTCTGATGTTGAACAATGCTTACATCCATAAAAGTCATAGAACTGATCTAGTGGTAGTTGGATGAAGCTATGGTGGTGCTATTTTTGTGGTACGCTACCTACGCAAGGCTAATACAATGATGTGCACTAATAGTATGATTGTAATTATAGCAGTAACGCTGTAGTGGTGGTACAACTCTTATGTTGCTTAATTAACTGTACAGCGATATTAATATGGCAGTGATAGAATCACTACTATTTTCATTCACAAAGAAGGATGGCCCTTCGACCATTTTGAAATTTCCCTTTTTGAATAGGCTTGCGCTAAAGGCTTAGAGGAGTGGAAATCCAGATTTAGCCTATTATTCGAATAAATATTTGAGTTCGAGCACATTTTTAAAAGTTTATATGCCAGAGTTCAACAGTTTATATCTGAGAATATACTAAATAGGGGATAGATTTTGTTTTTCCGATATTTCCAGTCAATAGTGTTTTTATGGTTGGCATTATTCCATATTCTGAATGGGCAAACATCCAACTTTTCGCTCACATCTCGGTAAATGCTTAGACGACTTTTTTTGGGTTTTTAATTACCTTTTTTAACGTTATTTTTCATTTGCTTCGTTTTCTTGAAATCATTCAAAAAAGGCTACATAGGGCGAACCGCTTCACCTTAGAGTTCATTGGAAGTGTGTATCATGTCCTCTTGGCTCCCGATAGCGGTGAATGAGGGGCGGAGGAGAGGGGGGAGGGAAGACTACCTTAGGCGGTCCATGTTTTCTTTTTTTGTAGCAACAACTATACTGTAAAAGAAGTAGCATACGATTTGTGCGATTTTGAGCACTCCTGGTACGGTAGCGAGGAAGGCGGTGTTGAGCTGACCCTGTCGACTATCAGGAATTATTTGAATCCTTGTTGCCATATTGATTTGCCGTCTGCGCTTCGGCTGTTGTTGTTGTGGTTGTTGTTGGCCGTTTGGACTGGAATTTTTCAATTTTTATTACTTACCTTGATTCATTGATGCCTGATTCAGGGAAATCACAATAAAACCCTCTTCTTTTGCTTCCTCCAATTCTCTGCTTAGCAATCATTGATTGGGTGGAAAATAGTTTAGCTATTTTTAGGTGGCAAAAGACGGCATTTCGTAGACGCCACAATATAAATCGGAATTTGATCGTTGTGGAGATTCTTCCTCTCCGTCTCTCTATCTTCTCTATACTCCGAAAAAACGAAATTTCCATCTGATGTGAGGTAGTATTGAGTTTCATTTTTTCTACACACTTCTTTTAATTTATTTGCCATAGAAAATTGAAAGCACTAAAAGAGTTGCTCTGGCAATGTGGGATGTAGTTTGTTGTGGTAGTCGAGGATGCAGAGCAGAGGATATGGGAGGAAACGAGTCGGGTGTTTATTTAATGGGATATATAATTAGTCAATAGTTCATTGATTTCATACTCCGAGACGACGAGATGTTTGGAATGAAGTGTTTACCTTGAGGGGGCAGGTGCTTCGTATATTGGAGGGGGAGGAGATTGAGGTCCAACTTCAGTTGCCTCAACTCGTTCTATCTCAGTGGCACTCTCCCTTGGTGCGTTGGTTCGTTCGATAGATTCTTCAGCTCTTAGCATCTGAAAACAGTTCTCTTTAATGGAGAAATACAGTGGAAGAGATGACAGTTTAAAGTGAGCATTGCCTTCTCAAGGACATCAAATCGCGTTGTGCATTCATTGCGCACCTTAGTGAGTCATTCCACTGCGACCGTTATATAAAAGCAATAGAAAAGGTTATTGTGAATAATTATATATGATAACAAATGCAACGTTTTTTATGATTTTATTATAACATTTATCAATTTTTACATATGGGAACTTTAGAAAAATGGGTAGAATAGCGATTGAATAATGGCTCTTTTCGTTTTTTTTTGTTTTTTTTTTGGATATTTCACTTCATATAACAATAGATTTGTTTTTGAACTCTGCTTTACGAAATTTATAGTCGATGCAACGCTAAACACATTTTCGAGACGATAAACAAGAGTGATTAGTGGGTGAAGGTGAATCATATGGCGTATAGGTAATAGTTAATAGATAACGAGGTAATAGGTAGTGATATGATTGAATGGAGAAGAATTACTATTAAGCAAAATAGTGCACATTACAACCGTAGAAAAATAGATACAGGCAAATATATATAGATATGACGCAATATCAAACGAACTATGGTATGGATTAACGATTGCACAGTGAAATCGCATCGCACCGTTATGAATTTGAGGGTTGATTGAGTGTATGGGGTCGATGCCGAGGGCGAGATAGAGATGGAATGCCAATACAGCAAACCTGTTCCCCATCTCATCGCACTAATGCTCGAGCCCGCATCGACTTTCCCTTTCATTCTTTTTACCGCACAAAGGTTATTGAAGAAAATCGGTAAAAATATGCCTGCTTCCTATAATGATTTCTTGGGGAACGTAATATCTGCAGTAACAGTATCGGGGGTATAAATTTACTGTTAATAAGCTCTAAAAAGTTACGCAAGTATTGATGATTTTCTTCGGGAATTATGAATTAGTAATGAATTATATTGGAGACGGCCACCAAATCATCAAATATGTAGATAAGAAAGAGGCATGAACGAAATGGAATTATTTTAATGAAGTGCACTTATATCAGACATTAAAGCAGTGCTTATTCGTTCGAGTAAAAGTATAGGGGTGGCTTCTAATTATTACAGCTAAAAATTGATCAATAAGGAAGAGAGCTGTAGCATTCGGCACCTTAAAAATTGAAATTTCTGCATATCAGATTTTCATCAATTTTTCTTGATAATCAATGTTCAGGGTTCATGTGCCAAATTATTTGTGATTCGAAAGGAGTTTAGCACAAATTTACGTTTATTCGAACTTTAATTTTTTTTCAAGTTTTTTTCATCTTCTACAAGAAGAGTTACTTGCAATATGCTGTTTATATTGGAGATTATAGCTATTTTTAAAAGAAACTCCGACAACGCATAATCACCAAACCGCGTGAATCGCTTCCGTCTGTCTCTTTGATTATGTAAAAGAGAGGAAAAGAACGCGAAAATCGCCGCTAAATCGGGAGGTGTCACGCAGTGGGAGTGGGCAATCTTGCATTATAAAAATTTTCCTCGAGAAAGATACGAGTATTATTCTATTGATTGGTTGGAAAGAGAATTTCAGAAGTGAAAAAAAAAGAGCGGAATTTGTTGAATTGATCTCTAAAGGAGGTCTATAAATGATCAAAGCATGTATGTGCAAATTTATTGACATAAAATTGATGATATATACTCTTCTAGACTATCACTTTACAATGCAACAACAACAACACTCAGAATTACACAATAATAAATAAACACAAGAAGAGGCATGATTGTCTGTCTAGCAACATGCTTCTGTGACGCGTCCCTGAACTTTTGTCCCCTTTTGCTGCGTTTGTGTGTG
>JAAVTS010000471.1:31800-42265 GCA_022845575.1 Baylisascaris ailuri | reverse complement strand
TTGCTCATCTAACCCTCAGACGAAGAAAGAATTTTAATTGTACATTCACTTGAAGAACATGAAATTGCATTTTCTGCCTATTATATGTTCCATTTGGGTTTTTCTTTTTAAAATAAAAGTTACATCAAATTCTTTTCGATGTAATTAAATTTTGTAGGGAAAGTTAGGAATATTTCTTGAATTCAATGAAAAAATTTGCTTTTTTTTATTGAAAAACAGCATAAATCGAACCAATTCCTGATAAGCTAAGGTTTCATTATTTGTGAAATGAAGCCGTTGAATTAATTGTTCAAAAAGGATTAGTGCCACAAAATTATTGGCATTGATTAAAATTATTTAATTTCTAAGATAATTTTTAGCTGTAGTTACGTTATTTCATATTTACTTTTTATCTCGTATTGCATCTAACAAAGTTTCCAGATTTTCTACAAAAGTTTCCTAAGCATCATTTAAAAAATTTGGATGAAAATTTGAAGATTATTGTGGAATCGGAATGAAGAGAATGCTTAGGATCAGCATATCATAAGAAAGTTCTTCCCTTCTCCTAATTGTCCGCAGAGTTATCATATAACATTCGATGAGAGTAATATGCAAATTGTTTTTTTAAAGGATAACCACTCATTGCGCTAGTATTTAGTTGCTGAATACATAAATCGTAGTATTAAAATTGAGAGAATCATATCCTAGCAACAGTAAAGGTCAAAGGTCAAAATGGTATAAATAAAGGGAAGAGAGAATTTAAAGAAGTGAGTACAGTTGCGGCAAAATTCGTGATGACATTTACTAAGTAAGACGAATGATGAGTAATGCCTAAGAAAACGCCTAACAAAAATTGTGACAAGTTTCTATATGACAAGACACATAGAAATTGAAAGATGGCTGAATTGAGTAGCGGTTTAGTAGGGTTGCCTAAATTAAAGAAATTATGAGAAGGGAATGTTAGTAAACGATGAAAATGAAGCTTTGCGGGTTAAAAGGCGTCGTGAAAAGAATCTATTCTCTTTGTGACAGTGTTGTGCACACAGCTGCACTCTTGATATGTGTTAATTTTTTAATTGGCACTCCCACCGGTTGATGATGTGTTTAGTTCGACATTCGATCATTCATCGTATTTGCCGTTCCACACTCATTAAAGACGATTGCTTGTTCTTATTGAGCAATTCATGTAATACTGATTTGTTGTTATTTGTAGATATTTTTATGCAGTGAATGACATTACTGATTGAGGTGGTGATATCGAATTAAGCAATCATCTGTTCTGTCTGTTTGTTGCTTTTGTTTCCTCTCTCTACCTTTCATTCTCTCTTATAGGCTGATTACGATGAGCTTATGAAAGATTTTTGTAAAACGTGAATATGTTTTGATTGCAGACATGATGTTGCATGGGGGACGCAGAGGGGAAAGGAGGCTGCGATAAGCTTGGAGGGGTTTTCCTGATTATATCGTTATATGAGATTTGAAAAATAATAATTTTGTAATGATTTTTATGGTAAGTAACTTGTTGATACGTTACTGATTGCCAGAGCAAAATAAATCGACAATACAGTATAAATGCCGAATGTGATATCCAATGTTCGCTGTTATTTACATGGAGGCGGACACATGCGCCGTATTCTGAGCTTCTGTTCCCATGCTTTTCAGTCTTATTCTTGTGGAAGGGAAGAGGGAGTGGCAAGTATTTGATATGAGGTGAGCGTGGCATAAGTATGTGTTTATGTTAATACATATAATATTTGCTAACAGCCGATGTTTTATTTATTTTGGTCTATGCAGAAAAATAACTGCTTTTTTCAGTTAATTTCTCTTTGATTGCAGCAAGAGGCCGAACAATATGGACGTCATGAGGAGGCTGAAACACTTCAACGTCAAATTGATGAACTCGAAAGTCGTGCCGCCGAACTGGTGAATAGCTTTCAATTTTGTGAGGGGAACAAAGGAAAACTATCAGCGGTTGCTTCTTTAATGTTTTGACGAGCAAAGAAGTTCAATTAATGCTTGGGAGGTCGAAGTATTCTTTGGTTTGGTACCCATTTAGGTTACAAAGAAGAATATGTATAAGAAGAGTAACATATACATATTTCTTTTTCTATAGACAGGCGAGAGGACAGCGAATTTAACTAATTGAGTGGGAAATATTCTTTGGTTTGCAAGAGATAACACCTCATACTTCTATGAATTTATATTCAGCTATTTGTTGGAAATTGCCAAGCAACGTTGGTTTTCAACCGCATCTTTTAACGAGATGAAGGGAGTATATTTATTTATTATGGTGTCGCCGAGTTTGCCCCCATTTAATGGCTTCAGACGAGAATTTATGACAGGGCTGATGTGTGGGACGATAGTTCGATTAAGATATTCCGATATCACATCCTTCTGTTAATAAATGTAATTAAATATGCAGGATCGACGTCGATCGCAGTCGATACGTGCAATCAGCTGGATAAATCAACGCAATCGGCAGGTTATGAAAGACGCTATCCTCAGTGGTCAAGTACATGTTGATATTTCCAGTCAAGACGATCCCTTTACAAGAAAGAATGCGCGTATGAGGGTAAGCTTTCATACTTGCATTTTTATTAATTTCTATTTCTGAGTATTGCTCATCAGACTATTCAGAATACTATAGTTTGGCTAATTGAAATAAGTATGATAGTCCTCAAGGATGTTAATGAGATCAGCAATCGAGCAGATAGATTGAGTTCATTGAATTCGATTAAGAAACGAGAACATCGCCACTAGATTTGTTATTGTTTTTATCATTTTTTACTAAACGGGTGGGTAATTTGTGCGCCTTTTTTATCATTTTTTATAAGCAGATGGGTAATTTATGCGCCTATGTCCTGCAAGATTATCACACTCTTCTACTACCTTGCTTTATTATGCCCCTAAATATCAGTAATTTAGCCCGTATGTGGGAAGGAAAAACTTGCTCAAGCGGTCGCAGAACCAACAAGCAGTAATGGAGGTAAGTGATTGTTTTAAACTTACGTTGTTATCACATTTCGTAAATAACCATTTAGGCGAGAAATGAGCCCACTTTTTCACATGAGGGTGGAAATAAATAATACGGTTATTAAATTCAATGTTTAGCAGATAGGTGACTTCTTATTGATGAAAGTACCGTGTTACTTTCCTTCCTGGTCGATTACGCGGTCTACTTTCTTAAAAGGTTGAGTGTTGCGGCCTCCAGTGTTGCCACTAGGAAGATGATGATGGTTTTCTATTTGCACGCTTAAATTCATATGCTTTTCTTTGATATTGTGAAAGGATTGTAGCATTAGTATTTTGCAGGATTTTATAGAGAAGGGAGTTATGAGTGAAGTAAAAGAAGGGATGTAAAAATTATGTCTTCGATATATTCTTCCGAAAATCGTGAATGTAAAAATCAGAGAGAAAACTCCATTTTAAATCCTCTAATTTCTTCGAAAAGAACGACAACGTAGTAAATCCCGAGGAAGAGAGGAATTTCAAGGTCCCACCAAATGAAAACTTAAAAAAATTTAGGGGAGGGTCTGAACTTGCCGATTCCTGGAATTGGTCCATAATGCAGCATTTACCCTGTAATACCTGTATTATTTTCATGTGCTTTCAGTACCGGCTAGGCGCCAACTTATTGTCTTAACAAGGGACGACCATCCTTCCTTCCCTACACCGTTTTACCCGTTTTCTTTTCACCGTAACGATCATCTCACCTCGCATCGTTTTTCGATCACTTACCTCGTGCTCTAGCAATTCAATATCTGATTAAAGATATGCGCACATCTGACAGAGTTTTTCACTGTGCATTTCCAGAAGAGTGGAAATAACGGTGTCTATGCCTCCTTTTGTTCAGGAGTAAGACGAATGGGGAGAGATACCTTTTTGTTCTTTAATTTCGCATCTGTCACCCCTCGTGCTCATACAAGCTTTATTTTATAAGCTCAGTGACCTTTCGTTTGTAGTTTATATTTGTTTGTGAGTTTAAAATTGTCGCTAAACATTGAAAATTTGCGTTGAAGATGAAAGGTGGTGTTTGGGTAGCGAGGTAATTGTGCAGTTCTCTTAATGTTGATTTTTTTTGCAGCAGGATATGTTCCACAAACACAACCCATAGTCGGTGAGAAAATTACTGATAAGATTATATCAAAGGCAACGACAACAGGTGTCAGGCATCCTGTTCATGATCTGTTCAGTGCACACAACTTCGACGTCGACGTCGACATCGCTTTACCTCGTAAGTTTTTTTTTCCGATTTTCCAATACGTTACTTATTCGTAGAAGTGAATGTTGTGCTCTTTCACTTCAGGAGAACTCTACCTACAATTTGTGGTGAATCTTTTGAATGACGTTAGAGCCTTTTGACTAAAACTGTGATGTGATTTGTGCACATCTCCATATCTATCTTCATTTAAACAAACAAATTAACACTATTCTATGTTATTTTGGATGTTATATGTTGGTGAACGTTGCAGCACTTCGATTTGCGTTTAACAGCTGTTTATTGAGGGATCATAGAGGTTGTGCCTTACACATATGATACTGTTCAAGGTCTCACAGAAGAAATATATAGGACAGAAATTGTATGAAAGTATATTTTCGGCGGATGAAATGTTATGTCAGTGTTTATTTTATGGATGTTTTTAGAGGGCTAGGAGGAAGGGAGAGAGAATGAAGAAACCAGGAAGAGCAAAGACATTATAGTCTCATAAAAGGTCAGGGGGATGCTGAACTCTCCAATTACAATTCCAGGGGAAATTGGGCCCGGTAGACGTACGGAAGCGGAATGCAAGGGGTTTTCAGGATTATGGAATTGCTTTCAGTCGGATATAGGGATGCTTGAAATTTACCAGTTTCTACAACAAGCAGATACTGATCTACTACCAATGAAGGGAAAGTAAAACGAATAGTAGATCGCAGTTATTCTATGACTGCGAATATTTGCAGCGACTGCTCCGACCTCTTCAAATACACCGTCGTTGAATTCCGTGGATTTGGGTTCGCGACAAACGTCAACATTGGCTCATTCGTCGATTGGGGGTGGTTCCCGACCACTCAGCCTCGAAGATTATAAACGCCGCAAGGGACTCATCTAAGTGTTTCCTAGTTGTTTCCGGCTGTTGTTTCTAGACTGTAGCATTTTATTTTTTTGTGGTTGGAAGAGACCTTTGATGGTGTTAATCTTTGTGGATTGGGAAATTATAGAAGCGAACCAACCGCAAAATGGTGGACTGACCTTAGTAGAACAACCACTACAGGCAGTCTAATAAAAAGAAAAGCAAACCTCATCAATTCGTTGTGTTCTAGTTAGGTTTTGCTGTATTCAAATGTCAAGAGGTTGGTTTATATGTGACGTTAATGTTATATAGAAGCCTTTAAATTTCATGACCTTTGACCTTTGTGACCTTTGAAAGAATTTCATCCTCGACTTTTCCCATACCTGTAATACCATTGAGATCATCCCTCAGCGTTTATTTCCCTCCTCGCAGTTGCCACCTTGAATCTAAAAGTGCTCCATTGAGCCTAAAAATGTCCACTGTACGGTCCATTAAGTGGGAGATTGGTGACATGAGATAGAGGAACCGATTTCCATCGCTGAAAGACAAGTAGAAAATTTTCTCTTGATATCGTTTTGCACATTCATTCAGTGGATTTCATAGTCGCTTTTTGAAGTGCATCATTATATCGTTCCTTTAATTTATCTGATCATGTGTATTGCTTGTGTGATAACTGTTACACAATGAAATTTTTATGCTAATACCCCCCAATAAATCGATCGTGGAACCTCTTGAGAACTTTTATTTGAATATTACTTCGTTTTCGTATCTATGATCGATGATGAAATGGGAAATATTGTTTGCAACCAACAAAAACTAACATTACTTAGTATTGTAGGCCATTTAGAAATGCTTACTTTTCGTTATACATCATATTGAACGAATCTTCAAGCTCTAATATTTGCTTATAAACTTTTAGAATTACTGCATTTTTAATGGTCATATTTTATGGTTCTAAGTTATTTTAATCTACTTGAAAATTTATTTCCGTTTTTTTTCTATATTAATTATGCAAAGTGAAAATTAAGATGCAATATTGACGACTCTATTTGGTTGAACATTCACTTGAATGCACTTGCTATTTTTATTTTTTTTTAGATCATTTTTTTGTCAAACGTTCCTTCAGAAATAAGACGACGAACAGTGAAATAAATTTAAATGACTCAATTAATTTCCCATTATTCTGCCCGATTATTTGGTTTATTTTTTGTTGCGATGAACGATTGCGTAAGTTTTCTTGTAATTGTGGTTAAGTGATATCGTTCTGTATATGTATGTGTCTGTTTGTTTGTTTAATCACTTCACTCTAAAAAGCCATTTATTAGTAGCGTAACTGCATGCTACAATTGGTTAAGCAATTGACCGGAAGTGAGGCAAAGACAAGTTCGTTTAGCCAGGTCTTAATAGTGCTGTTCAATATCTTAAGAAAACGTATCTTAAGTGTATCGCTTTTGTTTTTGTAAATTTGTGAAGCGAATCGGTAGAGTGGGTTGAAGCATACAGTTAAGTACGGTAGAGTGGGTAGAAGCATAAAGTACGGTAGAGTGGATTAAAGCATAGAGTTAAGTATCTTCCTTTTTACAATTGTTTTGCATCGTTTTGATGGAAATTATTGTATTCACGATTGTATTACTTTTTATGTGCATAAAGAAATATTCAAATGAATTAATTAGACATTGTTGAATATTACATTCATATAGTAAATATTATGTTATGTTGAATAAAAATTTTTTTGTGTAATTCGAGTGAAACCGTTGTGAAAGAAAAAAAAACGTTCTATGTCGGAACAATTTCCCCTATCTGGAATATCGGAATATTTATATACCTTAAAAAAAGATTCGTCGAACAAGCAAATATATGAAACCCAATGGTGTAAATATTGGTAATGTTTATTCGCTGATCGACTGAACATACACGAGTTCCGCTTTCGAATTTACTACGCTGAATAAAATAGTTTTGAAGTGATCGTCTGCTAAATTTAAGAGCCCAGAATAGAAAAAAACATAAAGTAGGGAAATATAGGATGCAAAGTTCAGAGGTAAAGTTTGGAAGATGTAATCGACGTGGATTCTTTTGCTGTTGGCGACATTTTCATCCATTAACTTTGCAAAGGCGGACGAAGCAAAGAAAAAGTCAGTAGCAAAAGTGTAAATATTTAGTGTAGGATAAGCAATCTATATTCACTGATCGCTCAACTTCAACTACTAATTTTTTGAGTCTGCAAAAGCAGAGGACCCTTTCTAAAGGACTTCTTTCGTGACGTCTCCCTCAATGTTGCGCCGAGCAAGCATTCCGAGAACTACACATGGTTGTCCTTGCAAGATTTTGTGGGGATTCTGTGAATAATGTAAACGGTGAGGAAATCTGGTCAGGGCATGTAGATGTCATGTTCATGGAAGGGACCGACCAGATGAAATGCCCAATTTATGATTTGAAAGGTTGAAGTTTTCGGATGTTCATTTACGGTCAAGAGCTGACTGTTGCCAGCAGAATAAGGAATGCTGCTGATTAACACACATAAGAGGTGAAGAAGCATTGTGTTCATATGATGTGACATTCGTTATTACAACTTCTGATGCTGCAGAATCCTGGAAGATATTGCATATATTTTTGGAGGGGAAGTCGTAGGATTTCTGTCCACTCTACCCTCCACATTATGCGGATTAAACGAGCTATGGCAACGGGTATAAGATGTAGAAATGAGCCCCCACACTCTTCTCGATATACATCATCCGCCTTTCAGTAGTTCTATTGACACAACGAGCTTGAAGTATTGTGCTGCAGCAGTTCAACAAAACTGATATGTACGCAAATGATCACAACAATTTCCTGCATCGTGTATCGATGCTGGATATTACTTGGATCGCTTTCATCTACTTTATATACTTTACCGTTGTCTTCCATACTTTCGCTTTCTTGCATCTCGAAGCATTTGAAGGCAAAGTGGTTATACTGCCATCCCACTGTTCGTCACTTACAACTCAATTTTTGCAGGTTCACAGAAGTTAACTCGTACTCCAGGTAGCAGGTGTCGATAGAACGATATAAAAGCAGCAATTGTTTCAGTGATGGAGGAATCGTTGAATCATATAAAATGCGAAAACGTCGATAAAGGTGATGTAATGGAGTCGGCTGATATCAGCTCAAATAGTAAACCTGATGGTGATCCTCCCCAGTCGATCGATGACGATACAGCTGTAGAGGAGACTTCCGTAGACAACGAGGAGGATGTCAACTGTCCATTAGACCCAAACGCCAGTTGCCGCGTTCAACTTCAAAATCTGCCTCGCTATATGGGCCACAAACAGATTAAAACTTTTCTCGCCAAGTAGGTTTTGAATTTCTCGTCAAAGAAAACATAATCCTTGAAGATAGATAAATATTACTCGGAGTTAATAGTCTGTAGTATTCTTTTATAGTTTTAAGGTTGAATTTTGCAATCTCATTTTCTTTTATGCTGAATGAATGCCGCTAATTTAGCTATTTAATCGATCCATCGAATGCAGCAGAAGTTCTTTATGCCAAAGAAAGAGAGGGCGGTTTGCAAATGTAATTCCAATTATATTTTTAATAACAGCTGCTATTAGCAACACTTTTATGGACTTGCGGATATAATTCATCCATTCAAATAGCAGAATTATTTGTAGAGGCAAAAAGTAGGAAGAGGTTCTTTAAAATGTGTTGTTGACAAACAAAAAATATACCAAGATCTGAGGATTAAGGTATTGCAAATTTCGTTCGTTTACATCAAATCTCTAATGTTATTCACTCTAAAATTGCTATAAAATCATTACTGTTGGAGGATATTGCGTCTCTTTCTATGCAATTTTAATGAATGCATAAACAATCTCTGATTATTAAATGTTTAAAAACCGAATTTTTTCTGATAAGTCGACCTGCAGATTTTCGTATAGAATTTTTTTTCTACTCATTACCTTTTTATAAGCTTATTAAAGCTGAAAAGTTTAAAATTTTTTCTTTCTAGACATTTGCACAAATCGTCGTTGAGGAAGATTCGAATGTTCTCCGATACGGTTTACTTTTCTTTGCCATCTCCAGAAGAAGCGAGAAAGGCAATCGATTTGCTGAATGGTTTCGAAATGAAGGGTCGTAAAATCACAGCAAAGATGTCTACTCCGGAACCAATTAAAGGCAGAGATATATCGGTGAGGATTGATCAGGATTTGTATGATCTAAGATATATCGGTGAGGATTGATCAGGATTTGTATGATCTAAGATATATCGGTGAGGATTGATCAGGATTTGTATGATCTAAGATATATCGGTGAGGATTGATCAGGATTTGTATGATCTAAGATATATCGGTGAGGATTGATCAGGATTTGTATGATCTAAGATATATCGGTGAGGATTGATCAGGATTTGTATGATCTAAGATATATCGGTGAGGATTGATCAGGATTTGTATGATCTAAGATATATCGGTGAGGATTGATCAGGATTTGTATGATCTAAGATATATCGGTGAGGATTGATCAGGATTTGTATGATCTAAGATATATCGGTGAGGATTGATCAGGATTTGTATGATCTAAGATATATCGGTGAGGATTGATCAGGATTTGTATGATCTAAGATATATCGGTGAGGATTGATCAGGATTTGTATGATCTAAGATATATCGGTGAGGATTGATCAGGATTTGTATGATCTAAGATATATCGGTGAGGATTGATCAGGATTTGTATGATCTAAGATATATCGGTGAGGATTGATCAGGATTTGTATGATCTAAGATATATCGGTGAGGATTGATCAGGATTTGTATGATCTAAGATATATCGGTGAGGATTGATCAGGATTTGTATGATCTATTGAATTTGATACGGTCAGGGATGTGTATCTCACTGGATGGGGTAAATAAAAAAGGAGGGGACGTTGAAGCAGTGTTATTGGTAACGGTGCGGGTGATTTATATTCGCAGTAGACCCCGTTCTTTTTCTTAACGGGTTTCACAGCTTTGTTTTATGATCTTGAGCTTTTTTTTCAATCTTTTGCCTTAAATAATGGCAAATGGTGGCATGAGCATCAGCGCAGTGTGTTGAAGATTTGCTTGGAAAGTTAAGGGTCTAGGGTTCGGATCTATGAGAGGCGTTCATTGGCCATGTGGATGTTTAATTGTTAATGAATGTTCATATGAAGGGAATGTCATAAGAGATGGAGATATAAGAGTGGAGAAGACTGCCGAGAAAAGTTTAGTGAGTTGTTCATCGATGGTTACAAGACTCACAAAGACGTGATCCAGCTAAACAGTATCAGTGTTTCGATCAACAGGTGCATCTTCATCTCGATGATTTTCTTTGTGAGATTGTTGCCTCTAAAGGCAGCTGTAGACTGCCTCAATAGGAGGATTTAGTACTATGAAAGATCTTCGCCATAGGGAAAATACGACCCACTCCTTCTGTAGGCT
>JAAVTS010000471.1:0-31781 GCA_022845575.1 Baylisascaris ailuri | reverse complement strand
GGGGGGGGATGGAGAGGGCGAACTGGTCGCTTTGTTTAAGAATCCTCGCCCGAATCCCACCTAATGCTACAGATTTTAGAGATCGCATTCGGATATACCTGTGAGCCGAAATGCGAGAGAGATTGTCACTCCGCTTGCCGATGTAGATTACAATGAGCAACTAGAGCGTAAGACGGCCGATGCGAAACGACTGGCAACAACACTCGTGAGGCAGATGATTTCGGCAAATGTACAAAATGCACGAGCTATTAATGCGTGGAAACTCGTTCAACCGGTCGGTCACGTGTATGTATTCATAATGTAGATTGAATTGTTTATTAGCCGAACCAGATTTATATTTTGATAGGCGTTCTATCAAATCCGATTGCTTCTTCAACGATTACACTCTTAGCAAGGATATTATCCTGGTGAGTCTCGCTGTATATATATAGATAGGCTATGCAGCATCCAGTCTTATTTAATGGTTGACAATGAGGTACTATACCGTTTACAGTGGAATGCTAGGGAATCTTTGCAAGGCATTAGTAATTGGGGTTAGAGCTGCACATAATGGAATGGAATAATAGTTGTGCTATTCTGAGCGCTTTAAAACGAAGCGTATGCAAATGCAATTCACAGATTGCTAACACTTATGCTGATTGAGATGTAACTGTTAGATGATAAGAAAGACCGCAATCGACACTTATATGTAAATGAGGCAATCTAAAAAGGATTGATATTATCTTATAAATATCAACACACATCACTACAGACGAACTTATTGAATCGGTTGCTAACGGGCAATTATTTAAGATTCGACGTTCGCCTCAAACGAGTGGGTATCGTAATAAGTGCGAGTTTACGGTGGGTCATGATCTCGAAGGAAATATTTGTGTTGGTTTTGTTGGTGGTCGATTCTCAGCCAGTTTACATTATATATTGCCCATGGATAAATGTACGAATATTTCCGAACGTATGAAAGGTATCGTCAACGCATTCCAGAAGTTCGTCGTCGATAGTGAACAAGCGGTGATTTTGCATATCCTTTTTTGATTCCTTTCAATCATTATTGGTCATTTCGATTGGATTTTTGCTTGCTTTGTATGAAATTATATTTGGGGCAGAAAATGGCAATATGTTGAATTTTTACCTTAGATAAAGAGAATTGAGGATAGAGAAAGAATCGAAGGAATGGATGGAAGTTTAATCCTTTGAGAACAATAAACGTCCCCCGCCCCCCCTCCTCTGCTCCTCTGCCTTGCTTCTCCATCCCATTCCCTTTCTCCTGCCTTCATTATCCTCCATATAAGTACTGAAATAAATTTTCCCAACTGTTTTCTTGTTACGTTTTTTCATCGTCACTATTTGCGGTAATTGAATCCTGCCGATCAGAGCTTTCCCTCTTAGAATATGTTGTTTATCAGTAGTTGCAATACATGTGGTCACATAATCGGATCTTTTCTATATGGCGTGAAAAGATTTAACAACTTTAGATGATCACCCTTCACAAATACATTCCTGCAATTATTATTGGTTTGCCGTTCATGTTAGCAGTTTATGCAGTTATATCATTGCAGCCATTCAATGAATTTGAACGTATCGGATTATGGAAGATGCTGACAGTTCGAGAATTCACCGATGGCGTCATGATTATTGTGACCATATTCCCGATGACCGATAGCGAGAAGGAGGGGCAACTGAAGGAAGCTGTCATTGAGAGATTCCTTCGAGCTGATACCTTGTCATATGAGGAGAACAAGTTTAGAGTGACGTCAATTTATTGGCAAAGATTGGCGAATGCTAGCGACCCGCCTATATATGAGCATATCGCAGGTTCGATTTATATTTATGTTCTTTTGTTACGACAGCCAATCAAGGTGGCGTGATGTGAAGAGAAGATTCTTGGTTGTAATTCCTCTAAGAGGATCCATCAGTCGGGTAGAGGAAGAACACAGGCGTAAAAGGACCTCAACGGAATGGGAGGAGGGATGCTTATTCATGCAAAAATAGCGGACAGGTCTCTGCAGTAAGGTAGTCTTTGGTGGAAGGTCTTGTAAAGCTTTAAACCGTAGGCAAGTTTTGGTAACGTGGGTAAGCTTTAACAATAATAAAATGCGAGAAAAGAGTAGCAAAAAGCTTTCTAAATGTTGTCGGGCTGTCTGTTGTTGCGTCAAACGATAAGATAATTTTTATCTTTGCTATCAAAGGCCAGGAACACATCAGGGTCCCAATAAAACATGAAGAATGATAACCGCGGATATGGGATGCTCGATTTGGGATGATCTGGATGTCTTTTGAAGTTCATTGAGGTTTGCTTATTTCCTCGATTGTTTTCAACCTTTATATACGTTCTAATGAGCGAAGGTGCATTGTCTAAACCGACGAGTTACTCAAACTCTGCGATCATTAGCACTCGAACGATGCATTTGACGCACTCGTGGCATTCATTATGTAAAGAATAAGCACCTGTTAATTTGCTCAGATAAAATTTAGGGACGCCATATATTTATGAGAGGATACTTGGTGTTCGATTTCGTGTCTCACCTGGAGCGTTCTTCCAAACGAATAGTTATGGTGCGGCAATATTATACTCAACGATTGCGGAAAAGGCAGGTCTTCTGAGTGCACCTAATGATTCGAGCAAAACGAATGCCGAGAATTTAGAGGGTATGGATTTATCTCATCGAACAGGTGGTGAATTCGGAAATAAATCCGAGGAATCCACCGACAATATTGATACGAAGATTGAGAAAGGAGAAGAGGTGAGTGACATGAGGAATCTTTCAATTTCTTCTTAGAATTAAAAGAAGAGTGTTCGGAGCTAATTGTTTGGTTTATATCTATCTGATCCTGAAGACGAAGCGCGATATTTAAACTACCAATCGCCAATTCCCAGAGGCCAGTTGATGAGGCGGTATAATTATGATTAAGGGTACATTCCACTAGTGATTTTAAAGGATGATGGATTTGCGGCATGTATTTGTAAGGGGGGTAGTGAAAAAGATTAGTTTATACTTGTGCAGAAATGGCATTATGCAGTATAAAATTGAAGCAGTCCCTCGTAACATAAGCCTTATACCGTTCGGCTGCCTTTCAAGTCATAGGTATTATGTCAACAAGTCTCACATATGGCCATATTGAAAGTACTTCTGCAAAATATAAATCTATGGCCAGTCTTATTCCAAAGGTGATATTGAGTATCGAGGACATAGCATGGTGCTGAGGGCGGGCCGATCTTAATCCGTCGTCTTGAAATTCGATGAATTAGATGTGCTTCGATTATATTGGGCACTGACACAGTGATTGCTAATGCGCTTGTATGTTCTGATCAGGCGCTGAACGATATAAATTAGTTATTTCTATGGGTAATGTTTTTCATCAATGAATGATTAAAGGGGTAGAATTAAGAAACGAATAGAGCAAGAAGAGGTTCTCTTCTTATATTTGGACTAGGTGATCTTAGCCATTTTCTGAGCTCACTAAAATCCATTCAGTTTCCCATATTTTCGTCATGGAGTTTTTCTCAAAAAAAAATTTTTTTTTCTTATCGTCGGATATATCGAAACGAATTACATGAATGAAGTAGGAAGTTTTCTGTAAGATGTATTTGAGAAGAAAAGGGTCGTTGGTGGATTTAATGCCGCATTATCTTCCCTCATTGGATCGTCAGCGAGAGCGATCATCTACAAGGGGGCCGATCGGCAGTAGGCGTGCACTATTTTTATGCAACTGTATTTTAGTGACGTTGAGTATTGAATTACTGCCTGAAACATTTTGATGTTCCGTTTTTCTATGCCACTTAGAAAAGCAATGCAAAATATTGCTGCGTTCAAAAGTACGAATTGAAAGGGTCGATGATAACATACTTTCGCATAAAAATATTGGAGTGATTTTATAGATCGTCCGTCTATCCAGTTTCCAATTTTTTTCTCATTTGATTGGTTTATGCTGCAATTTCAAAGATCGGTGGTCCTTGCCCATGTCAATATATAGGCTAATCCTGCATCATTTTCTCTGCCACCCTCCCCTTCCCCCTCCTCCTCTACCCCGCACCATTTTCTTGTCTCAGTTAGAGTGACTTAGCAGTATTTGTGGAGCAACTTTTGCGTCCTTTCTAAGCTACTGGTCATTTTGCAGAATTCAAAGGGATCATCCAATGAGGTCGCAATGGACTCAGATAATAAATGCATTGTTCAAAGAGAAGCAGAATGTGGTGAACAGTCTGTAGAAGGAAGTGAGCAGGTTGCAACAAAGAAGCAGAAATTAGATCGCGAACATGGTGTTAGTTGTATTATTGGAGTTGTTTATCTTTTTTTTTTGTTTTTTTTTTTTTTTTTTTGTTTAGTTTTGTTGACATATTAGATATGAAGAAATTTCATGAGCACTCGTCTCGAGCAGGGCTGCCATGATGGCTAGGAATAGAGGTGGTTAATGCAGGAGAAGTGCGTGCCCACCTTGCCGTTTATCTGCGGAACTTTTGCTTCCTCTCCTTCCAACAATTCCACCCTGCTTCCTCCCCTTCCCCCGTCTCTTCAGTACTAAGTGAAAGCTATCATTCTGCATAAGTGTTTGCTAATTTTGCATGCATTTTATCCATTTTCCAAAAATTCAGTTGGAGAGGTAGTGTTTTGATCTTCTGAAGCAGTCGAAAAAGTGGACAGTAAAACGTTTTTCAACGACAGTTTTTTCTTATATGGGCATATTTTTGATCAGGCGCTGATGTGATGAAAGAGACACGGTAGGGGTGGTGGGCAGTGTGAGGCGGAGTCATTCCAGTGATAAGTGACCGATTGACTTAATGCGAGAGGTGAATGGTGGTGTGGGCATATGAACGGCTTATTTGCATCTTAATTAGAGATAGACTGCTGTCTTATTGAATGATATGTGGGCATTGTCAAGAAGAAGCGAATGATAAGCATATCGAAGATGCCGTTGTCGGCTAACGATACCCAAAACAATCGCTGATAAGATCCAAAAACTTCCCTTTCCCAAATCGTTCTGATTGAGAACCTATTTATTTCTCAGGTTTATGATTTCTTCAAAACAACAATGTAAATTATCCATCAAAGAATTTGCCTAAACAGTGCAAATTATCAATTAAAGAATTTGCCTAAGTAAACTATATATAAGCATCTCTCTACATCAATAAATTCATTGGTTCCTTCATTAGTTCCTCCATTGGTTCGTTAAACGGTTCAGCTTCGTGCCTTCATCGCAGGCATGAGGTTAGGTGGCACATATGTGTGTAGCGATGAGTTTTCATTTTATTATTACTATATAAAAAATCGATTTAGTAATAAATCGTCCAAAATATAAGCACTGTATGAGATTGTTCCTGGAATTGCATATTCATACTTTCCTATTAAACTGCATCATTGCATAATTATATATTCTTGAAAATATGTCACATGATTTTTGCCTTGTTGAGAATATGTGAGGGAATTTAAAGTGAGGAGTGTGTAACTCTTTGAAGGAAATGTTTACTCGAGTTTTGCGATATTTCCTTTCAGGATGTGGAAGTGAATCCGAAGAACACAAATTTGGCGTCGAAGGCAACTGTGATATTAGATGTATGTTGTGGAACGGGTACTATAGGGTTGTGTCTGTTATCTCTGTTGAAGAATTCGAAGAGCATTGATCATCGATATTTGGTGGGTATTGAGGTGGTTCCTGAAGCGATTGAAGACGCCAAATGCAACGCATCCGATAATATGTTCACTGAAGAGGAGTAAGTCGATGACTTCATTTTACCTGGTAATGTGGTTACAGTCTAGTAAATGAATTTGGATAGCGAGTTCTGGTTCGTTTCGAGGGTGAGCTTGGTTTTTTCGCATCTCTAAATTCACTAATCTCTAGGTGTGCGTGTGGGGAGGGGAGAGAGAGGGAGGGACGCCCAATTGTAGTTTACTCTTCATGCTCATTCGTATTTTCTTCCACCTTATTTTTTCATTCGCTCAGGAAATGCTTTCATTTAGCTTTAGTGTCCCGTTATAGATTCAAGATGTTAGATATCCTGAGAAAATCCCAATTTCTAGGTTGAAATTCCACCAGTCCACTATTTATTTAGATTAACTCGCTATTGACGCAGTATCAACCAATAATCCCGGTTTGTTTTGCGTCTTTTTGTGTCTGATATATGAGCACTCAGAACGAGCTGTTCAATAATTTACAGCTTCACAATATAAAGGTAGCGGTAATGTTTGTTTGCATCGTATATGAACGTTTGTGCTGAATGTTCGAAGAGCTCAAGCAGCTAATGAATTTTCCTTTCAGATGTCGTTTTGTGACTGGAAAGGCGGAGGAAGTTTTTCGTGGGTTGCGTCATTATATGCCGACGTCGGTCAAGCTAGATGAAGCGAATGTGGTCGGGATATTGGATCCACCTCGTGCTGGAATACATGAGAAGGTCGTGCTTGGATGCAGAATGGTTCGTCGTTTACTTCTTATTCGTTATAGCATATCATCCATCGAGCAGTTAATATTAATGTTTTAATATTGCACAGTTAGAGTCATTTCTTAGTAAAAGTTTAGAGATAATTTCAAAAAACTTATTTTTCTTGCAAAAAAAATTTTTTTCGTAGTAAGTGACGAGAACTAGTTTGTATGGGAAGAAAGAAGTTGTGAAACGCGTGTGACATAGGTAAGTTTCGTGTTGTGGATAACGGGCGATGTATGAGGGGGAGGGAAAGGGGGATGCAGAAACGGTATCTACCGTATGTCAGCCATTTCGACTCTTCCTTTATTGCGCATAATTTTTATATGATATAAGTGTGATTAATGAGAAAAGCAAAATTTTCATAAAATAATTAGCAACCTATTGCAGCTGTCTTCACTGAAAAGGTTGATCTTCGTATCTTGTGAACCATCTTTGGCGCTTAAAAACTTAGTGGATTTGTGCAGGCCAAGATCGAAGAAATACGATGGGGAACCATTCACAGTGACATCTATCACACCAGTCGATATGTTCCCACAGACGAAACACTGTGAATGGGTTGTCCAACTTGATCGATAATATGCCGAATTGATGAGTATTTCACATTGAGTTTCGATGATGCTTGAAAGTAGGTCGATTGTTTTTGATGCATATTCAGCATCTGACTTGAACAGTAATGATTGAAATTTTTTGCTTCCGGGAAATGTGTAGAAAGTTTTTTTTGTGAAGCTAGAGATACTGAATTCGATTCGGAACGAAAGGGAAAAGCGGTGACTGCAACCAGGGAGTGATAGGTACTTTAGAAGAGGCTGTGTTTAGTCAGACTGAGGAAAAGTTAGAAATAATAGTGTTGTGGGATTCTCATTCCAGCGGACCTCAATCCCCCTGATATATTTTTAAGATCGCATTGCCTTAAATTTATTGTTTATGATCGAGAGACTCTAAAGGTATTACAAACACACTTTAGCGGTTGATTATTCGATGAAATAAAATGAACTAGATTACAGGTTCTTATTTCACTGACAAAACATCACATAATGGGAGAGACCTAATTCCATACGTTTGGTATTCCGATGACGTTGAAGTAACCGAATGATTGAGGTGGTATGATAAGGATTGTAGGATAGTGTTGTTTGCTGATTAAGCTTTTCATCAGTTGTTAATGGTTGCCATGGGTGCATTAAAGTTACCGTCTAGGGTGTTTAGTGAATCATTGGCTTCTCTTAATTGCTATAAGTGTGTTATGTTGAATAAATTGTTGTTATTGTTGTGAATTGTTTGTGGCTTATTATTACGAATAAATAAACTGTATTGTTTGTTGTTTAGAAGATTATCAATGGTGTTATTCCAATTGGTTAACTTAAAAGATTTTATCTAAAAGAAAATGAATCATTTGCACAAACTGTAGTCGATATCTTTTTTAAAAAGCAACTTGTTATATCGACTAGATAGAGAAAAACTCTGTCTTGGAATTGCACATACTTAACTAAGGCCAGGTGCAATGGATGGGGGTAAGATGTTCGGTAATATATGTGCATTCACAGGGTGCTTGACGGGGTAGGTGCTACACCGACCGGACAGTGTAGAACGTTGGGCCGGGAATGTCCATTTTTCACTCCAAGAGAAGGAAGTGAATTTTATTAGGGAACTGGGTAGGGGGGAGGGGAGAGGGGAGAGAGAAAGAAGTGAGAGGACTCATGGATTTTTAATACCGTTGGTTCATGCTGTTTTAACTGCATCGAAAACTCATAAGGTAGTAAGTGCACAAACGAATTTCTTTCGTCCCACTACAGTTAGAGGAGGGAAGGAGAGCAGAGTGGAGGATGATTCTAATTCCGCAATATTCGTGATACTCCCTACGATCGAGTAATCTGGAATTTGTCACGAAAGTGGCATATTTCGGTAGCATAGGCTTAAGATTTTAGAGGATTATTCAAACCGTAGATCGCAGCTAACATATAATTCCAGTCATTTTTGTTAAGCACTAGTAGGTACACCGTTATATAATTCATGGTGCTAACAACTCTTCACCAGAGAATGAGGCTAGTATTTGGGAGAAGGGGGGGGGGGAGGAGGTTCTTACCAGTAAGCTTTGAATTTCGTTAAAATATGAGTACCCGCCTAAAAAAAGTTCTAAAGTAAAAAGCGGTGCAGGAGGAAATATAAGTGGAACACCTCATACTTTAAAAAATAGGTGAAACCGCGTTTTGCGAGATCACAGCCAATGTACTCGATGAGTTAAAGTCACCCGTCGGGAGGGGAACGTATGTAANNNCATTGATTCTCTCTCGGTTAATGAGTGTATAGAGTTATGCCGCTTGTCTGTTTTTATCGCTTTCCATGCATTATTGTTTCCAATTTCCTCAGAGAGACTTTTTTCGAGGTTATGGAAGAAGCAGACAATAATAATTTGAAAGATGACGTCGATGTAGGTCCGCAGGATGGGGAAACGACTTCCGAATCGAAAAGTTGTCCATCCGAGTTGACGCCTGATAGTACCGTCGTGCAAAAAGAAGTGTTCAATGAGAAGGGAGATGATAGCAACGGTGGAAAATCGGAATTTTGGGTTCAACTTCAGAATCTACCTCACAGTATGCGTCATAGAAACATAAAACCATTCCTAACAAGGTAATCACTGCAAATCTACTTACATATTTATTAATATCTGTAAGGTGGATGCGAAATATTTCAGTGGAGAATTTTTGCTCACTCTTTTCGTTTGTTGTCGACGTTATCGTATCGGGAATGGGATTGTGATGATGGCAGCGCTAAGTATTTCAGTGATGAATTTCATTTTGCTCCATTATTTACACCAGTTGATGTGACAAGCAAGTAAATAATTTGTCGATTTAATTCTTATCACAATTTCGTTCAACAATTTTCTTTTCTTATAGATAATCGCAGTTTTTCTTTCTTTGCAAATGGTATTTTCTAAAGAATGAAATGTTGATTATGTTTCTTTGTTAAGAAAAAATAGAGTTTGTTAGGAATATTCTAGTTTAATCAACACTGCAACAATTATGCAAATAAACTTGCATTCATTTTTTTGCATCTCTCACGTCTGGATCTGTTCATGCAACTACATCTGGTATGGGGTTTAGTTAAATTTACCCATGTTGAATTGCGATTCGTTAGTTTTGTTTTACAAGTTACTATGATTTGTGAGAGGTGTTGTACTTATATTCTTCACCTATGCAGTCCTTTATCCGAATAGGGCCAACGTTCGTCACTGATCCTTATCAATGTGAGTTCAATTGCAGCTGATAGTTTAAACAGCTGATTGCAACTATAATGGACCATAAAGGTAGAGCAACGTGTAGTGCAAGTTATAAAATCTGTGCCACCTCCACATAGATGAATTTATTGTGCATATATGGAAAAGAACACAACCCTCTTGGTGGAGGAGGTGGATGAGTAAATTGGATTAAAAATTTGGTAGTGGAAATATAGAATAATGGAGGAGGGTATATAGCGTAAGCAAGACATGATCTATAAGGAAATAAAACAAATTGGAAACCGTTGATTATATGACTGACAATTTTAAAAGATGAATGACAATGTGTTCGGTTTCCTCCCGGAGGAAAACTCATTTCTCTTGGGAAAGACAAAGGTCATCAGAGGCACAAACACGGGAATATATACAAACGACCGGAGGAGGGAACAAGATATTGGGAAATATCATGGATGTTGGGGAGTTTCGAAGAGAGAGGGAAAAACAGAGAAGCTCGTCGGAGAGAAACAGACGGATGCTGTTGTGGAAGTGATATCATTCCTGATAATGCCAGAAGAAAAAACAATTTATACCACACAGTTTATTGCGTATTTCTCTATGTCATTTTTGGGTTTATGGAAAAGTATTTCTCTATGTCACCTTTGTACAATTTCCGCATTGCTTTTACATTTGATTTCGTGCATTTAGATGGATGGGATTATTCAAAAAATCATCTGCTTTTTGACCTTTTGGATTGTTTACAGGTAATTTTTTCAGTCGTTTAGGCGTCTCAGAAATAAACAGGGTTCGTCTGCTCAGTGATACGATCTACTTTACGTTGCCATCTCAAGATGAAGCGACTAAGGCAGTGAACGTGTTGAATGGAGTTATGGCTAAAGGTCATGCTTTGAGGGCAGCAATTGGCTATCCCAAGTGGCCAAGGCGATACGAAAGAAACGAAAAATCGGTGCTTCAATTTATTGTTTCTCATATACTGCATTAATTTTTCATTCATCGTCAAATAGTATAGAATCTTCACGATGAAATCTTTATATACTTTCGTTCCCAGATTTTCAGTGAAGCATATCTTTTCAGCACAACTCCAACTGCAATTTCTTTTATTCTCAAATGCACACCCTATCCTTATCTCTGTCATGTATGCTTCAAGGTGGCAGATGTTTTTTCCTTATATATCGGTTGCCTCGTGAACAGTATATAAACCCGAGCAGGCACGCCAAACAATACATGAGTTTAATTTGATATCTTTATGAAATTTTATTCTAATAGAAAGAGGTAAATATGAACAATAGTCTTAAGATGGCTGCCGGTTGGATGGAACCTCCTCGAGGTGGAGGTCTTCTGGCTCGGCCTGTTTATGGTACGGTCCCGATTCGTCGTGCTCCCGATGAGGTGATTTTCCTTCCTCAACAAATATGAGATCAGTCTAATAGCCACATTTTGTAATTATCCTTCATACATTTGATTATTTTTTAATTCCAATCGGTTCATAGGTTTTAGTAAGGAATTAAATGAAAAGTTGAGCTCTCATTAGGAACTTAACCATGTTATTGATCATTCAAGTTGAATGAACAGATACGACATGCTTATCGATAAGTGAAGTCCGTCCACTAGTAAGACCAGTGCCGATGACTGTTCGATGTTTGAACCGTATTCCTTAATCAACTACGTGGTTGAGGCGCGAGTATACGGGCTCGTTTGATTACAACATTTACCTGAAGGATATAAAGTGGCCAATTCGAATCGCATTCATCGTTAGACAGTTATTATTTTTATTAATCGCTAGATACTATATGAACTAGTGGAGATTGAGGTGAGTCAAGGTGTCACGTGAGGTTTAGGTAACACTAAAGCTAAGAGGATTGTATAACATTCTTGATGATAAACAAGGAAATAGTGTGTTTTAAGCTGAATTCGGGACTTAAAAATTCTCTGAAATAAGCGCAGCGCCTATAGTATTAAAGAGATATAGATGGATCACAGTGATGTTTATTTTAATAAATGCAACAATAAAAATCAATATCGTTTGTTAAGCGGTGTTCCATTTGCTGTGGATTAAGTTCAGTGGTTAACACATTTTTATTATCCGTATATATATAATTGATTAGTGCTTCTTTATTCTGACGTTATTACATTTACTAAAGCGCTAAGAGTTGGATGTTTCTCACCGATGCCGGATGATTGTTCGAATATCGTTTTGATAATTTTTGATTTCCGGTACCTCATGTGGATGCCGATAAGATTGTGGTACGAAGTGGTGGTGAGATGGTCACTCCATTGGCCGATATGCCGTACAGTGATCAGTTGAAACGGAAAATGGACGACGCGACAGTACTGGTCAACGCTCTTCTACGTCAGATGGTACCTGCAGGTGTTGAAAATGCAAGACAAATTAGCGCCGACGACATTTTGCAGCCGGTTGGTTCTATTACTTTATTAACCTTTTTAGGAGAGTTGTCGTATTTCCTCGACGCAACAGTCGAGAGCGGAGTTTTTCACTCTTTGTTTGAATACGGTGTTTTAGGCTTTTACTTTATTTTCTATATAAAGCTACGATCACTTTTATGCATTGTCTTCATTTGACGGTTTATCCAACAGGACCATATAACAATCCCTTATATTTCAAAGAAATGGGCTTATATTGGAGTTCTACGGTAGACGATGTTTATATTGTTGCGCAAATGAAGTTTTTTTGCGTCAGGCAAAGCATTTGTGTTGTTGCGTATGTTCTAATAAGAGTTGTATGCGTTTGTTTATTTTAAGATCCGTTATCCATCGAGGACGGTAGCATGCTATAATAAATGCGAGTTTACGGTGGGTCGTGATCTCGAAGGGAAAATGTGTGTGGGTTTTGTTGCGAAGAAACAACTATCGGTTACTGAGAGTTTTATCGTATCTGTCGATAAATATACCCACATCTCTGAACAAATGAAACGAATCGTCAATGCGTTCCAGAAATTCGTCGTCGATAGTGGAGAAGAGGTACGATTTGACATCGTTTAGTTGGGTATTTTATTTTCTAATTTACTTTGTTTTGTATCCATTTCTCCTTTAACTTTGATAGGTTAAAAGTATTTTTAGAGCTGAGGTCTTGTTTATATTAATGCTAAGGTGTCATTAATCCTAAGATGTTAGGCGCAAAGCTAAAATACAGCCTAAGCCTAAACTTGAGTGTTGAATTACTGCTCATCTACTTGCGCCTCATGTATCGATATCGAAAGCGTGGTGAAGAAATTAACATCGGAATAATTTGAAAATCTCACAGCTAAGAGGGGAAAAATTCGGTATTTACAGAAGAAAACATTAAGTTGCCTGCTTTGATGCTATTGATCACAGGCGAAATGAGGCTGAAAATACGAGGGGAGATGCTCTCATTTTTTTCAGTTCGGTTGTAGCGTTTCCTGCCAGAGGTTCGAACTCCCATTTAAAAGTTCATCTTCCTTCAGCTGATGATTGAGTTAGTAGTCGACAGATGATGCCAATTCCCAAGGCCTTAGTGAGGAACGGGCGACTGCATGCCTCCAGTTTTCTCTTGCTAATAAAAAGGAAAGAGTATAGGTGCTCGGAGTAAGTTAATCTAAGAGTATGAAGCCATCATTATTCACTACCTTCTGCTCCCTCTAAAGATCTTCTAGCTATGCCTATGTTCCTATTCATTTTGCCTTAGCTAGATGTAGGGAGGGGGGGGGGGGGAGAGGAGTGGCAGGGTAACTGCTTTTGAAGTCCTCAAGAGATGAGAACTGCAATCATTTATTTAAAAAAGCACCAGAAGCTATTGAAAATTTCGGGAAATCTGGAAGGAAATCTCCGCCGTTGTTAACTTTTTCACTTTATGCTGACGATCCACCCAAGTTCCTCATTTGGTGATACTGAAATAAGACCGTACCTTTCATTTTGCTGCTCGCATTTCAAGTGTTTCGATGTTAAACTGATTCCTAGCAGCATAATCATTACGAAGATACAATGCTTTTTTGAAGTCACAAGCTGGGCCAATATATAATAGAAATTGAAATTTTGCAGGATTTGAGACGTTGACATGGTAGGTATTTGTCTGCCCATCAAATAGTCCATCATATTTCCATGCAATTTTATTTAGCCATTTAATGAACTGGAGCGTATCGGAGTATGGAAGTCATTAACGATTCGAGAATGTGGTGGTGATGTTTTGATAATGGTGACGGTGTTACCGATGAAGGATAGTGAGAGGGAGGAACAACTGAAGAGGGCACTTGCTGAAAGATTCCTACGAAACGACAACCTCAACAATGAGGATAGTCACTTCAGGGTGACGTCTATTTATTGGGAACGAATCGCAGATGGTGGCAAAAATTTTACACGCGAAAATATTGGAGGTTATATTTCGTTATTGCTTATTTTGAGTGCATTTCTGAGAAGCAATTCGTTTACTTCTTAGAGGAATTCGTAGTATACGAGTATAATAAGAAGATGGGTTGGATTTATTATAGCAAAATAAAATACTATTCGTTGTAGTTTTAGCAGAATGCGATCACAGTCATTCATTTTAATCCACCCCGTAGGAGTTAAATGTGGCCGATGGCAGCAGTACTTTACTGGATCCTGACTTGTTTTGGCTAGAGCATGTTGTTTTCAGGAAGAGTGAAGAATTTGGTGATTAGTTAATCAAATAACGGTAGTTTTTGAGTGAATAAACTGAACTTATTAAGTTCGTTGTTGATATTTAGGGACACATAGAAAAGCAGTCTCTGAAAGAGGGAACAACAAGCTCTATGAGAGTAACGACTTGTGGGTAGGAGAGGTTTGGAAGCTTGAGGGTCATGAACCGTGTGTGATCTGTAATGTTTTTTTTTTCTAGAAGGGATATTTACTCGAAGCAGTGTAGAAAGGCTTCCGAAAGTTTAAAGGAAGGTGAAAGAAATTGTATCGCATCAGTGGAATTAAACGAGATCGATTTTTGCATGAAGCGTCCAATCAGTGACCAATCTTTCCCGTAAATTAAAATATTTGCAGTTAAGCACTTAAGGTAATGCAGTACTTTTTTGATACCTTAGAAGAAGGTAAATTGCGATATGCTTCTACATATACGCCTCTATAAATAAATAAAAATGAAATGCATAATTGCTTACCATTAGGGACACCGCATATCTACGAGACAATAGACGTGACTCGCTTTCGAATTCAACCTGGCACTTATTTCCCTACGAATAGCTATGCCGCAAAGGTGTTCTTCTCTACAATTGCTGAAAAAACGGGTCTTCTAAATGAGATGAGTGATTCGAAGAGGGATAGTACAAAGGATGTGGAGGATGTGACTGTGATTACAAGCGCAGAAGAGATGCTTAACGATGATTGTGAAGCTGTCGACGAATCGAAGCAAGCCAACGACAGCGAAACCGAAAATGGAGAGGTGGTGAGCACGTATTAATATTTTGATTTGGTGAGCTGAATGTATTCTAAATTTTACATTCAACCTAAAGCGTTAACTTACTGTTATATTGTTGCAAGTGTATCTTCATGAGAGGGGGTTGGGCATGGGAAAGAGGGAAGAGGGGAAAAGGCAACATGTGGGGCCTTGGGGAGGGAAGCAAATGCTAACACTATAGGTTATGTTGGAGCGTTTTAAGCATTTGGCCATGCATATTTATTGGAGTTTTTAGGATATTTGTAAGTGCGTTTAATGGATGATGTGTTCTGATTCACAGTGGCTCTGTATGAGAGTCGGGGTAGTATGAAGAGATATCTTAAATCCCTTTTTGGATTGTAATGTAGCGCTGGTATGGAGTGATCATCAGCCTGTGCAAGTGGGGATAGGGAGGAGGCTGGAGGTCGTTGATGTGGAGACGGTGGAGGGCCCAAACAACTAGAATTTTGAATGCATCAAAGCATTGCAGTTTGAATCGGGTGTCCCTTCTGCAGGTTTCAGTTAAATTCTCATACAAATTGATGCAGTCACTCACTCAAGTCTCCACTTATCTAAAAAGTAATATGAAGGTGGTATGCCTATTGCTGAATGGAGAAAAAATATGAAATAAATGGGTTCATCTTATGTTGGACCTGCAGATCTTGGCTTGCATTACAGACGACTTTCGTACCCGTGAAGATTGGGAAGAGGTATAACTGATTGTACAAAAGACATTTAGGAGCACGACTCGGTAGCTGAAGAAAGTGCGAGTAAGGTGAATGTTATGCCGCAGGTGGAGCAGTCACTCAAGCAAAGTTCCGAACGTTCGATAACGACTGCAGGAAGCTTTGAGAATAATGAAGTAAGTTTTTTGCGGAATTTTCAAAAAAGTCCTACGGGTAACTGATTCCGATTCTTTCCTGCAATTGAGAAAGGGACAATTTCAGCTGGATTTCACTGGCGGGCTTACAAGGCAAATATTCATTTATAACCCCCCCCCCCCCCCTCCCTCACTCCCCATGCAACTAAAATAATATTTATAAAACACTTGAAGTTTCGCTGACAATTTGCAAGAAGCGTTAATTGTGACGCAATAGTAATGTGTATGTAATGCAGGGACGATGATAGTTAGATGGTTATGATCAATGCCCCAGCAGAAGTTTATTTGCTCAATTCAGATGAAGCAATCAGTCTCTTGCCAGCTCCAACGTATGGTGAAGCATTCGGGCGCAAAGCCAAATTAAATAGATGAATTCTGAGAGAATTCTAGTGGAATCTGATTCCAGAGTTATTCATCACTGATTAGAAATTCTTATGCACGATGGTATTTTAATAATTTGCTACTCGAAAATTTCATCGTTTTCTTTTATATTTTTTTCAAGCAGACGATCGCATTTCAAATCAATTCGGATGCTGTGAAATATACTATAGCTACGAGGACCACAGTGAGGGAGATGATTGCTTATGTTTATTTAATTCCGTATTTTAGAGCAAGTTTGTGAATATGCGTATTGAGAAGAGCATTGTTTTGCTTTGTATGTCAGCATTGAGGGATAATTCCTTCATGTAATGTGTGTAGCACAACGATTCCTTAATAAGTAGGCGAGTTTATTTGTTTATAATTTGTCATAGAATTCGATCTTTTGGTTCGAGAATATTGGGAGGGTTTGGGAGAGGGGGATAGGGGTGGGAAATGAGAGAGGGAATGCTGACATAGATTGAGGTGTTAGTATGTTGTAAAAATTGGAATATTTAACGATAAATGCTTGATGAGTTGTTGAAATTTGAATATTTCTGTATTGATTTATGACTTAAAAGGATTCGATGGGATCAACAAATGTGGTCTCTGTGAGCACACACGATGAGGATACGCCTCAACAGAAACACTCTGCTAGGGAAGATAGTGATGAAGAGGAAAAGGCAACTGCAACAAAAAGAAGAAAGTTTGATGTGGAAAATATGGTGATTTTTTTTTTGTTTCGGATGTTTATATAATGCTGCAATATATGGTAGAAGAATGGAGAATGATTACTGATTTCAATGAGGGAAATGTTTCATTTTATTTAAGGATCGAAAGATTTTCATATATGAAATTGAACGCATAAAGCGTAAAAAAAAGAAAATAATTAGAACGCAGTATGGTTTATAATCTCGAGAAATTACGAGTAATTGTTATAGTTCAATAGTAGAGTGCTTGTAATTGTTGGCGATCTTTGCCCATCTTGGAAAGTGTTTCATGAGATTGTTGAAACATTCGATTCTACTATGCGTTTGCGGTATTTACTAAACGTTTCTGCTTGGGAGCTAGATTTTCGATATTTTTCAGCGATGCAACCTTTAATTCTTAGTGTCCACTTTCCTAAATATCGCAAGTTCGCAGAATGCTCTCATGTTGCTGTTAAAGAGAGTATAGTTGAGATAACCGTACTAACGTTAAATGCATTTAATGTAGTTATAGAGGAGTCTGCGGTCATGTTAATGTGTTCTGCTTTATCAGCAGTGTGCTGGTCGATTCAGAAATATGCTTTAAGGATGGTGTGTATTTCATCATTGTTGCTGATGTGAATGGATAGGCGATATGATACCACTAAAAGTTCAAGCAATGCGCTTCTTGCAGGAAGAGAACGATTTCTTTGGTTTATTATAGTGCAATGTTTTTTTGTTTGAAGGAAGAGAAGAGAGCATCGATGGATGCGGAATCGACTACAAAAGGCAATATAATATTGAATCTTGGTTGCGGAATGAGCAGTATTGGATTATATGTGATGTGTTTGCTGCGAAATTCGAAAAATGCAACCAAGCATAAATTCCTATTTGGTAACGATCTTCTATCCGACGTGATAGAGGGTGCCAAACTTTGTGCCCGTGATAATGGTTTTACTGAGGAAGAGTACGTTGATTTCTTATTTTATCACGGTGCTTTTTATTTATTTTTTCTTTTCTAGTCACTATCTTTTATTCATGTCGTGATAGGCTTTGCAATAAGAAAGCTTCTACCTACTTCTGATACCACGATGAAGAAGGGGAGGGGGTAAGGAAAGAAGGAGGTGGGATGCATCAACTTTTTCGATTTTTGAATCGCCCATTCGTCATGCAGCATTGCTTGATACTCTTTTTGATGAGAGTCTTTTCCATTAAGTGTTTATGATCGAGCATGATTTCACGAGGGAATTTCTTAGAAGAGACTTTTTTCTCTTCTACGAAGAAGGGAAAAAATGTTTCAGTTAAGTGTCCTGCAGAACAATGACAGTATTATATAATAGCATTTTATCTATGCAGATGTCGATTTTTGGCTGAACGAACGGAAGATGTTGTGTCGATATTGCATGATCACCTTCCGGTTTGGGCAAACGAGGGTGAGGTGAATATGGTTGGAATCTTGAATCCTCCTCGTGGACGAATCAACGATAATGTCGCAATTGCATGCAGAAAGGTCAGCAGCTTATTATGAGTTGAGTATCAGTGCTGAGGCGTGGATTTCCTTTGAGGGTACCTAAGCTAAGTAAAGCCCTTGTACATGCATATGATGCGGCAGAAAGGCAATTTGTAATTCAAAGAGAATCATAGCAGTTATGTTTTGCCTGACGAGTACGTGTGAAGTAAGAAAGTTTTTGAGTCGATTTTGAAATTAGATTGAAAGATAGGAGGGGAATGGTGGAATACGAAAGGGAGATAGGATTTCATTCTCAGATTTGGATCATTCGCGTGAATTCTTTCGTGTTCGAGGATTTTTAAGGTTTCATATTGATGATTGTGTTTATCGCTATGGAATTGCTTTTATTTGACTTTCTTGTAGAATATTAACTGACAAATGAAATTTCTTGACCGTTTTTATATTCGGCGGATCACGTTACCGCTGGAACCGCATGAAGGAACAGCAGTCACTAAACTGTTCTACACGCATCTTTCACATCTTTTTCGTTCTCACGCGCATTTTGAGAAGCGCTTGATGTATGGCATATGTTTTGTGCTGATGTAGCCTCTTTTTGCAGCAAGTTGAAAGAATAGATGTTAAGGGTGGAAATTGTTATCAAAGCGGTTCTTAGATTTGATATAGCTAAAGATACGGCGCTTCGTAGAAAAATTTAGATTATTTCGCTAAGGTATTTTGAGGCATTATTTTGATTATGCACTAAGATCGGATTGAAAAATTAAATGGTGTGTTGCAGTTGTCTTGTATGAAGAGGTTGATTTTCGTGACCTCTGAACCGTCTTTGGCACTCAGAAATTTGGTGGATCTGTGCAAACCAAAATGGAAGAAATACGAAGGGGAGCCGTTCAAATTGGCTTCAATCACGCCCATCGATATGTTCCCTCACACTGAACGGTGTGAATGGGTTGTTGAGTTGGATCGGCATGGCTAGAAGCTTGACCTTGGTGATATTATTGTTCGTGGGGAGAAGAAAGGATTGGGCGGAGCTTAGAATATAGAGCTTGAATGTTTTTGTAAGTTTAGGGATGTTCGCGTTATTGAGACATAGGGTATTGTAAGTGACAGTANATGTTCGCGTTATTGAGACATAGGGTATTGCAAGTGACAGTATTTCAAGTGTTTTTTTTGTTTGTTTTTTTTTCGATTTTGGACGTCAAACGTTTTGCATAGGTCCTAACATGATTTTCTTCGATATTGGATCATGTGATCTAATGTCTAGTCGGGTGAATGATGTCGGCCGGAGCTGTCTTCAAAGTTTATGATGCCGGGTTCCCAGAGGTTTGTAGAGACAGTTTCAGACGATGCTGCGAGATGATGTTATGGCTAAAGTTGGGATGACGTTATAACCAAGATGAGCATCAAAATCGCAAAAGGTTTATTTGTTGACGTTTTGACTTACTAAGTTGTAAGGGTCTCCCAACTTGAGTAACTGAATCGTTCATCATTTAAGTTTAGAATTTACGCCGTCATTATACTTTAATGATGTCGGCAAAAAGACTTCAGATTTTGGCCCTTATCGTCGTCACAATATCATCGTTTAGCGGCAGCTGGTTTTACGGTATTTTGATGGACGCGTCTTCGAAGTAATATGAAATAGTACGTGGTCATCAGAAAAACGGGCAATCTGCGGGGGAGGGAGGGTAGTTTGATAGCGCACGACAATTGTTGAGCTAGTGGTATCGTTGATACAGCGAAATGAATAGATGAGATTCTTTTTACTAATCGCCGAGGATAGTTGGCTGCAATCAACATTTATATTCTTCCCCGGTATTTCGTTTTCTTTGAATCAGTTCAAATTTCTTCAGCATTTTTCCCTATTCTTTCGTTAACTGGTACAGTGAGTGTATCATTAAAGTCGACATTTGGTCTATAGTAGAAACATTTCTTTGTTAATTTATTATTTGAGGAAGGGTAGTCGAATAATTGGAACTTTCTGTGTTATTAATGTTTAAGTTGTTGTATGTGAATGCAATATATGGAGAAAATCTACCGAAAATTTCGTTATGTATATATGCAATGTGTTATATTGTTATAAATTTCTTTATGTAAATGTGATTGTTGTGTTGTCATTGACGGTATTAATTCGCATTCTAATAGAAATGATGCTTCATTGGGTTTTAATATCGTCGAGGCGGTGTGCGAATTAATCAAATGTGATATGATGGAGAAAGCGTTTACTGAAAGGACTGCGAAATGAGCGCTTTTCTGGTTGTGTTGATGAAGTACTATTGCATTTAGTGATTTCTATTAGCCCCATCGCGGTAGATTTTACAAATATGGAGTTTTATTTATAGCGCCCCACATAGGATCGTGAATGCTTAAAGGATGGAAATTTTTATAAGAAATCCACGAGAAGAGGGGGATTGTAATTTCGATTACAATGGGCGATCGGGTTGTTAAGGATCTCTCTGCTGTAATTTTCATAGAACACGGGTTGAGATTTTAAAAGACAGGTATGGGAAGTGATAGAATGTAGAATATAGGTGTAACAAATTATATTGAGACCAAAAGAATCTATAAATTTGACAGGGATATATATGTGTGTGATATCACTGAAAAAGGTTGAATTAGGTATGTTCGATTCAAAGACCGATAACTAATTCGGCTGATGAGTTATATTTATTATATTTATTGGCGATGCGTTGTTCCGTAAGACAATCCATACTTATCGGTTTGTTTTGTGTTTGAAGGTGCAGTTACGCATTTGTCTGTTGTTGTCGATAATTAATAAGTATTAGTTTTGGTGATCAACGTTTATTGGTGTTATTAGTGGAATAAAGAAATTGTTTCGATTGCTAGCTCGATGATCAAATCGGGTTATTTCTTCACCAACGAATATTTTGATCAGCCGTTGCTGATCTGATCTGATCTGATCTAATCTGATCTGACGATGTTGATCGATGCATTTATATATACAATGTTTTTGAATCATTAGGAAATTCGTCAGCTTAATAGCATTCTAAGTAACCATTCAGCAACGAGATGATGGATGCAGATGGGAAGTTGAAATCGTTGAGCATTTCATCACAAGCTTCTTCAAAGGATTTTGAACGTCTAGAGGGTGAAGGGTTGTTGTTGTTATTATATGTGAATGGTGAGGGTTACTTTGATCCACATTTGCATGTCTAGCGTAGTGTTGCATAAATATGCGTGGCTAACCTTCCGATCAGTGCAATTATCATTAGCAGGATTGAAAATTTATGTAAATTATAGTAGCCAAAGGTTTCCCTTGTCAGTGCGCATTGGATTTGGTTGGTTACGTTTGTCCAGTTATTCCTCTCACTCCATTTTCCTGTTGCTATCCGTCCATATGCCAGCATCATCTTTCTTGTTTTCATTTAGTCGAAAAAACAATCACTCTTGCTTGTTTATTAGCCCATTGCTAAAATGTGATTATTCATTCCGTGTTGATGTATGACTCTCACCCTTAAATCGTTTATAGCCTTCTAGCGATCAACTTTCACATGGATACGACTGGTAAGGTATGTATATAATATTCCTTTGAAATTTGAGCTGCTGAAATATTTTGGCCATGATTTTCTATGCAGGTGTAGTGTTTCTGCTGTTTAAGAAGACTGCTGGAAGAGGCGAAGGTCTTCCAGCTTAAGGTCTTCCGACATAAACCTAATATGGCCCATTCTTAAGAATGGGCCATATTAGGTTTATGTCGGAAAGGGATTTCAAAGAGTGAAACCAGAACAACCGGGAAGGGTAATACAGAAAATGAAAGCGGAATAATATAAAACAGCGGAATTCAAGTGCAGTGCTAGCACGTACACACGTCTGAAGTATAATTTCGAAACTACTACTCCAACGAGCCTAGGGATTGCACTGTTTGAAGGATCGAATGGCAACGCACCGATGATTTCTACACTTCCGTAGATTATACTGCGGTTCCCTTCAAGATAAACCGTACGGTAATGTTTCCTAATCGGGAGTATCATACTTTAATGAACGTCGAACTCGATTAGCTCGAGTTCAAGTCAGTACTGTATGAGAATCACAAGCAAAAGTCTAAAATGTAAATGATTTATTGTTAAGTTTAATTCAAATTTGTAGATAATCAAGTGCCTAGCTGCTGTTGCATGGGAGCCGAATAAGCCACTTTCGTTAGAAGAGATTGAAGTAGATCCTCCGAAATCACACGAAGTGAGAATTAAGGTTGGTGATTTTCTCAGGAATTATGTTAAGTTTTATTCTTTTGCTTTCAACTTTAAGGATCGATCCAACTTTTTTTTCCAATTTTAGTGTTTAAATATATAAAATTGTCAAATTTTACCATAAAAATGTAAAATCGCTGTTTGACAGCCACCATTCACTTCCGCTCGTTTTTTTTTTTTTTTTAATTTGGAGTCGCATTATTCTATAATTATATTTTCATGATGAGTTTATAAAATTACCATATTACATGTCAATTCTCAGATACTCTATACGGCAGTTTGTCACACGGATGCCTATACTTTGGGTGGACGTGATCCCGAAGGGGTATTCCCATCGATTTTGGGGCATGAAGGAGCCGGCATTGTAGAGAGTGTTGGAGAAGGAGTCACTGATGTTAAACCGGGTACTTCTTTTTTCTCATTCATTTGATACGATTACTTCTTCTTACAGTATGCGTTATTCCGTAATTATTTCCTACAGTATTGATTTCATAGTCACATGATTTTTTTTTTTTTTCATAATTGCTATTTCATAGTCACATGGAAGCGTTCATTTCTTATGAGGTTTTTTCTTCTCGGTTTTCCAAAGAGAAGGGTTTGTATTAACTTATTTTTGCATATCCTTGTCAACGATTACTGCTATCAGCATTACTTTGGGTGATCCATGCGGTGAATTTCTAACAAGAACTTAGGATTGTATGTGATCGTCATAGCGATAGAGACATTTCGGTTGCCTTTCAAATTAATATATTCTCTATAGTTCAGAATTTTGTTGAATATAGGCATATAGACATTCAACATGTAGGCAAATTCAACATCCGTTCAAAAGTCGAATCCAAATCCATATTCCATATTCCGTATTCCGCTGGTATTTTTATTTGTTGGTTCGAAGATCTGGTCGTTTGTAGTGGATAATTAAACAGTCATTTCAGTTGAATTTATATGAAAAAGTTGGATGTGTATTCTGGTAATCTTTGCTTTATTCTGCTGCTAAAGTACATGCAAGTCCCCTTCAATCTCCCTTCACCGCTTGAGGTTAGAACATGACGGCCGATCGAATCCAACAAGGGAATCTATCATTTTATAGGCGATCATGTCATTCCATTATATACGCCACAATGTAAGGAGTGCGAGTTCTGCAAGAATCCAAAAACGAACCTCTGCCAGAAAATTCGGTTTGTTCTTTGCTGATTTCTAGTACTTTATTCCGTTCTTATTAATTGCTTGGATATTTTATTTTCATTTATATTTGAAAATTAAACCCTCTCATTATAATATATAAAGTATTTTTGAAGATCTAACTCATTTTTTGTGGCAGTGCTTCTTGAAAATGATTTATTGGCTGTTATTATTTTCATAGCTTATATTAGTGAAAAAAGTGAAGTTTGAGGAACTTTTCTTATGGAGGGTTTAGATGCTCTAACGATTCTTCTAAGCGGTTCAATAATCACTGCATGTATGCTCACCATTGTGATTGGCATAATTAAGTGTCACAGTTTAGTGCAACACAAGGTCGTGGTGTGATGCCAGATGGTTCATGTCGTTTTTCATGCAAAGGTCAAACCATTTATCATTTTATGGGTTGTAGCACATTCAGCGAGTATACCGTTGTTGCTGATATTTCACTTTGCAAGGTAAGTACAATCTTCCTGTCCATTACACTTTCTCTTCTAAGTCGAGTTTCCCGTTTGTTTGTTTGTTTGTTTGTTTTTTGCATATTATAGAAACAATAATGAGCGTTAATGAACTACTATGATACTCATGTATCCGTTCATGGAGCAATTTTTCGTGATTATTTTTATAGTAGTGATCTCTACATTTATATATTAATGTTCCTGTAGGCAGTGATCCTTTCATCTGAACTTTAAGCAAACTTAGCCACCGAACTCTGAATATATGATTTTTATTTACTGCGAACTCGTAGAATTTTGAGAGGTGCTTTATCATTTTTGCATCAGTTCTTTATTTCCCAAATTGTTATCTACAGTTGGGTTTTGCGGATCTTGATTCGGGTTTATTGTGGACCCTGTTATCAGTGCAACTCCACGACTTGCCCAGCTGCGGCAAAATGTCAAAATAAAAACCGCGACAGCGTAACAACGAGCTCTTATTGTTGGCAGTGGTCAAAGGAACGATGTGAAGCAATTTAGGTGTCGGACAAAGCACCACTCGATAAGGTATGCCTGTTGGGTTGTGGTATCTCGACTGGATACGGCGCAGTGGTTAATAATTGCAAGGTGGAGGAAGGCAGTACAGTAGCCGTTTGGGGGCTGGGTGCTGTCGGTCTTGCAGTCATTATGGGTGCAAAACTTGCCGGCGCAAAGCAGATCGTTGGTATTGATGCAAGGGAAGAGAAATTCGAATACGGTTAGTGTTATGACCTTTAGTTTATTTCATAGTATGATGGAGGAGGAGAGGAACAATGAACCTTCTGTTTTGGCTAGTGACTTCATTGTGCTTTGAAGAAGGAATTGGCTCATTGATAGGGCTATTGCAGTTGCAACTGCATTAGGCTGGCTTAGAATGATTGTGTTCGTTTTTACGAATGGGAAGAGGGGAAGGGGGTGCTCAAATTCGTGACAATCACGACTCAATAACAAGGAACATACAAAATTGTGACCTTATTTTTGAGGGACTTCGAGTTGATGCATCCGGGTAAATAAACAGACACTAGGATGGCTTTTTCTGCTTTCGCTGTGGAAAAACATTACATAAAATTTTGTGTAATGTTGGATGTGATGTTTTCAAATTTTCAAGTATTGTTGGACTAGAGTGACCTAACTTCCAAATTACATTGTCGAAACAAAAAAATGCTTCAAATTTTGTCCAAAAGCTTTATTTTTGATAAAATAAAGCTTCTAAAAAAATTTATCAGTGCTGAGTTAGATCTGAGTTTACAGCGTTCATTATTGCTGCATTCACATTTTGAGTTTTTTGAAAAGAATGAAAATTTTAATTGCAGACCTTAAACGTTTAATATCTCAATACTGTATCCACCTTTTACGGCAATAATGTGAATAATATGTGAGCGGTGGGATTTCTTGTGATGAACATAGAAGAGATTGCAGGTCAAGGGTCATAGCAGAAATGTGTATTTGTTGAAACGTTGTTCTTTAGCGCGTCAATTTGGCGCAACGGAATGTGTGAATCCGAAACAAGTACCCACTGGACAGACATTCCAATCGTATCTCATCGACAAGTACAACGGTGGTTTCGACTACACATTTGAGTGTATCGGAAATGTGGCCACTATGGTGCGTAACTTAGTCCAATTTTTTGCTTTTATTTCCCAAAAAATCATTTCGGTGGGGAAAAGGGGGAAAAGAGATTGACATCAAATCATTTTTTGAATAGGTGAATGCGTAAACATTTCCTCCAATGACTACTGAATGACGAAAAATGGCAGTGAATTGAATACTTTCCCCATTCAGGGCTGTAAGAGATCGAACTTAATTTCTTCTCCCGCCCAAGAGTTCTTTCTTGGCTTTTGTTGTTTCAATTCGTTCGCTGTCAATTTGAGGATTATGTGACTTATACGTGTCGATATTTGCGGTATTTATGAATCTTCTTTATAAATCTTTTTTTGATCTGTGCTTCTACATTCTATTATTTTCATGCTGTAGAGAATGAAGCAAACGTGAGCGCTTAATGTTTCCACAGGTAAAAGGACGAATAAAAGCGAAATTTCATTGTTCTTCTATTGGCTCAACCAGTAATAGTTTATATTGTATATTGTAGTTCATAGTAGAGTGTAGATTTGAGAATAGTTTGTGGTATTTCTTGAAGGGATAAGGGAATTGAACGAGCTTATAGTTCGACAAGGATTCTCACGGATGACAATGGTGGAAACCTCAGAAGATGCTCATATTCAACGAATTACCCATTTATATAATCATTGTTTTGCTAAATTGATGTATAGTTTTAATGTAGCGTACAGTTCATTAATTTGAGCTATTTAGTAGGCATTTTTTTTCGAGATTTCAGGAATTTGTGCAATTGTTTTTATAGATTTTCACAAGGGAATTTTAGCGTGAAGCTTTGGAGGCGGCACATAAAGGTTGGGGAGTTTCGTGTATCATTGGAGTTGCGGCAGCCGGTCAAGAAATCTCAACACGACCTTTTCAGTTGGTTACTGGTCGAACATGGAAAGGATCTGCATTCGGAGGTTATTCTTCATATTGAGTATATTCCGCAAATCGTTTGTAGTCTTTCCATCTTACTGGATTGCATATATTTTTAAACACCGACGCGATAATGTTGAAAAAACAAACAGAAGAAGAGGTGATAAAGACTCGACAGTTGTAGGGAGTACTGTGTGTTCTGCTTAGCAAATTAGAGCTGCAATTTTATAAAACTACGGTTCTGTGCCTCATTCTAACAAATCGGCGCAGGTCGATAAAATAGTCAGGCACAGTCCTACGCAATTGAAATTTGTTGATCGATCGCTATTTTTTGAGGAAGTTGATATACCTTTGTATTGTTTAACTGTGAAATTGTTATTTGTGTTGTTGATGATGTTATGTAAATTTAAGGTTGGAAAAGTCGTGATCAGGTACCGAAGCTGGTTGAAGAGTATATGGTGGGCAAAATTAAAGTCGATGAGTTCATAACACATCGCTTCGACTTTGCCAAAATTAATGATGCGTTCGAGGTGCTACATTCGGGTAAAGGGTGAGTAACGTTTGTTCGATTTCTCTTTTATCTTCAGATTTTCTGGGATAGTAAAACTTAGATTAATATGCAAGCCCGATTTGTGACAAACACAGAAATAGAGTGCAGTTGAATAGATATTGGAATTTTTTCTTAAGCACTTATAATATTTTCTTTCGCATTGAGCTGTTATGTTTACTTATATGTAGGGAGTCAGCATCTCCGATTTGATTACTTCAATGACAAAATATAATAATGTAAACAAAAATATCTATGTAAAACTGAGAAGATGCAAAATTTTTCTGCTGAATATTTACACATGAAAACAAGACAGAATAAGGTGTCATAAAAGAACACCAATGAATTTGCTTAGTTGAGGCTATCCGTGCTACGCTTGTATGTCGTCGACGATGATTGAATACTGATGATTAGTAATGAATAAAATATAGTTGCACTAATTTTTTTGCGAAATATTTCTTTATTTCGGTATAGATATATGGATTTATCAATGGCTTTTCGAAGGAAGTTTTATTTTTATAGAAATAGTTAGTTCATCAGTAATCAGTGAATTATGCAAATGCTTCCTCAGTAAAAAAATAAAGCTGATCACTCCACAGCCTATATTTATTAAATGTTCCTCTTTCTTTTTTCTTTTTTTTTTCAGACTGCGTTGTGTTTTGGCTTACGGTAAGCAGCATTGAACTGGCTGGGCGGATTATCTTCTCGGCTCAGTTCGCTTATACAGTGGAATGTTTTCATAAATTCATTTAGTTATTTGTTAGGTTTCGTCATTTTTATGTTCCATATTACATATTTTTTATTATACTAATTCGTAGCATTGGCATTTTGAAATTTTCACATATTTAGAGATAGATAAAAATAAATTTGTTTTTATTTCTTATGTTGCCACCACTAATTTTATAATGTACCTATTAGCATACCTTCGGTTTCATAATTGTGACTGGGGGAGGGGGGGAGGGAGAAGGTTTGCGTATGATTACTCAAGAGAGGGCTTAAATTAGAAGAAAACTAGTTGCCTAGAAAAAAAATGGAAATTTTGCAGCAACTCTTATAGAACCGAGCAATAAAATTAGAGTCTTCACAGAGATCTTTCCATCGAAGAGAAAAACGATTAATGAATTGCTTTTTTGGTTAATACGACATTTTCCATTTCTTTTTTTTTCTAACAGTTCAAAAAGTGGAAGTCTGTATTAAAGCTGATACTGGTTCCAGTAGCGATTGGGATCGGATTTAATTGAGTTGCAGGACTCAAAGAAAAGGAGTGATAATAAAAATTCGAGCTGATCATTGAAGTTCGTCTTCAGTGATAAGCCATCTCGACTATTAAGTGGATAACCATTCATGTTAAGTCATATGAAATAGAAAGGCTTTATTTTGTTTGGGAGTTGATGGCGACCAGATATCTGGTTGCTAATTCACTATGCAAATTGTTCGCTTGCCGAGTACATGGGAGAACGGATGCAAAATCACTTAGTTAGGAGCAGACAATTTCCACGATCCATTTTAAGCGGTGCTATGTGGAAAGTCGGCGTTCTCCTATTCTTGGTCTGGTTTGTTGTTCTTTGTTTGCTTTTGATGGGATAGAATGCCTTTATTTTACTTTAGGTGGGAACTTGAATTGAGTGGGTAGTTCAAGTCAGCATATTTACCCTATAATTAAACATAATGGGCCTTTTATTGGATGGATTTTTGAGCATCGAAGAAATGTAAAGTTGAGTTCCTTCGTAGTTGATCGTTAGTGAACACACGATTATATTTATCCGCCTTATATCAGAGTAGAGAAATATTGCAGATTTGTCTCGTTGTGGATGGAAGAGCTGTAAGCGATGTTTGTTTATTTACTCGTTTTATTAATTCATTTGAATTTAATCACTCCTCATCAATCTCAGAAATGCTTTGATAAAATAATGCAGTAGCATTTGATTGCGCCAAAAGTAGCGTCGACGACTCATGCTTCCCTTATGGCATTTGTACATATTTTTTTGTCGTTTTTTTTTTTTTTTTTTTTTTTTGCGTTGAACGACCCATTCAATTTATCACGGTCAAATGACGAACACGTCATCGTTGAGTTTGCATAATTTTCGAGTAACCTTATCGCTTACCAAGTTCTGGGATATCGAAGAAATGTGAACTTAAAATCAGATTCACGAAACTAGTTCTACTTAGGTAACGATCAAAACCTACAGCAATTTGAAGTTAAGCTCTTGGAGAGACAGTTTTTTGATATCTAACTATATGAGCGTACTGGAATCGGTGGATGTTCTGTGGTGAGTCTCTTGAAGTTGTTTTGTTGGTTCGGTGCTGAATTCAAGCTTACCGTTCCTTCCGTGGTTTCAAATATTGCGCACGGTCTGTTCGTTCGCTTCAGATGTTCATTTTTATACGGTTGTGACCGAAATAAATACTGAACTAAGCCACCGAATAAATGAGTGGAAACTGTTGGATCATAGAGAGCAAACTGAAGCAATTAAAGAAGTTGAAAATTGTTGAATCTACCGATAAGAATGAGCGCGTCGAGGTCAGTGATACTGGACCGTTTTGCTGGATTGGGTGTTGCATAGATGCGCGACGAGATAGAACTCGATGCGTTTGCACCTTCCAGGATGAATGCCACTACGAAGTACACAAAGATATCCTCACTGGAAGATGGGGTGCAAGCCGAGATGATGTTCCACTTCGATTGTCAACGCAGATCTCTGATTATATGAACTCATATACGTCAGCTTTTCCTCGCGTGGAATTAAATCCCTAACCTCCTTATTATTTCCTTTGGTCTGTCCATTGGTCTACCTGATCGGAAACTTAATTCTTATATTTGACGGTAGATGTCTATCAGACGGGAACTGAACCGCTAAACGATTGTATCTTTTTTGTGACATGCAAATGCCAGTGTCTATGCAAGAACGGAAGGTAATGATTTGATAAGGGCATATGAATATTTGATACCTTGTGTGCTTTCAGCTATTATTTTCAGGGACTCTTTGAAAGAAGGGACTTGGCGTTTAAGATACCTTTCGAGTCGCTGATGCTTATTCTTGATGAAAAAAAACTTCAGCGGTATTTCAATCGAGATTATAAGGTGATTTCTGAATAATGACCTGCAGAACTTAGGCTTACACATTTCTAAGACAGCACGTTTCTAACAAGATATGTATCTAGGCCCAATGGGCTAGAAACCTTTAAAGGATGGATTTGTGGGATCCGGTGGCGTTCAACTATTTGCTTCTTCACGCTTCTTGATCGAATAACAAAATATGTATACGGTATTGATGCAGTTTCAAGGCGTTCAGTGATACTGTCGAAGTCGCCTGTTGAATAGTTCCTACTTCTAGTAGAAAGCTGTGATGACAAGGAATAGGGTTCATTGATGGTGAGCTGTGCTTGGAGCGAGGTGGATCTGTTTGCGAGTTTTTTGCTGCTTTTGGATTTAATAGGAAACAATTCTACAAGCGAAAGCCACCATATTCTGCTATCCTCTCGACGATACCATTTGGTGGGGAATGATTTTGAAACTGAAAATATGATCTTCCACGTTTTACTTCTGACCTATTGCGATTGTCATTTAAAATGTAACTCCTATATTTCCTATCCAAGGGGGCTGTATTTGTCCAGTACGTCCCTTCATGGTACTTTTAGGTTAATTTTCGGGTCTGACATGTAGGTGCACGTCGTTTGGCATAACTTCCTCAACACATTTTTTTTGGCTGAAGGGCGGATTGGCTTGTTCCAGTCTAAGCTGACAAGGAAGGGGCGAAATTCAGCGGCTGTACGCAACTTACAAGTAGATGACGTGAAGTTGGTGAATCCTCTAAACCCAACTGTCCCCGGGTATCCTAACGAAGGGCACAACGTAAACGCCTTAATCACAAGCATGCGTGCAGACAAAAAGCAGAGACAACATGCGTTCTGTGGCAATGCCACAATGATAATAATATTGGCGTTTTTTTTATGAAGTTGGGGGATGGGGCAGTTTAGTCCACAGTTGAGTCTATTTCGATTCATCTTCATCTTTCTATAACCCGAGGAATTTATTTGTGAAATCACTTATCTTTTCGAATTGTTAGTCACAACATTAAAACCATAGCGAAGCCCTCTTCCTTGCTTAATATGCATAACGAAAGAAAGTGGCAGCTATTAGAGGTATTAAACCGGGAATAAAAGTTAAAACTCAACTAGCCAATGTTACGAAGAAGAATCTAATAGATGAAAACTATGCCTTTTTCCGGAAAAGTAATCTCTTAGAATAGTGATTGACCAAAAACTTTGAAAAAAGGTATCGGAAAATTCCCCGTCGAATATATTTACTGATTCATTCAAAAAGAAGATCAACATAGAAATTAATTACTTACTTACTCTATAAAACAATAAACGCTACTGTTCCAGAGCTATTTTAAGAAGAAGAACATCATGGCTAACCTCAAAGGACAAGCCAGTGGCAAAAACGGAAAATATCCCGTAGAGGTATACACACCGAAATTCGGCTGGAAATCATAATA